>APFE031184173.1:0-35365 GCA_000404065.3 Pinus taeda | reverse complement strand
ATTAATAAATAAATTTCAGCCGACAGTGTGTTGTTCCAAAATTTAACCTCAATAGTATTTATTTCTCTAAAGCAGCTCATCTTTTATCATCATTCTTAAAGTCCTGATGATGGATCCCAGTTGGGATTTGAAACGTTGGCATAAAGATGTTTATACTGTGGGTTCTCCGATTACTGATCCAAATGTTACTAACTGGCGAGTATTCAATCATGATGATGAAATTTTAAATTTCTTAACTTCTGATAAGTCCTATGATGATCAAATTATTGATGAAAGTGAGCATGATCTTCAAATGAAGGAAAAAATTGAAGATAATTCAATACCTAAACCAGTGGACAAACTAGAAGATCTTTATGACATCAAAGATAGGTTTAAATAGGTTACTAATTCAAAGCTTCAAAGTTCTACTTTGAGATTTGAATTAATAAACCTTGGTATAGAGGACAAGCCACAAAACATCAATCTAGTATTAGGAGTTACTTTGAAAGAAAGAATTGCATTTATCATATTATCGAATAAATATAAAAGTGTCTTCACTTGGAATTATGATGACTTGAGAACATATGATACTTCTATCATACAACATATAATTCCAATGATATCTGAAGAAAAAATAGTACAGTAGAAATTAAGGAAAATTCATCCCAATCTCGTAAGTCAAATAAAAGCTGAGTTAAACAAACTCTTGAAAGCTAAGATCATTTTTCTTGTAGACATTCAAATTGGGTGTCCAACTTGGTGCCAGTAAGAAAGAAAAATGGTGACATTAGAATTTGTATTGATTTCATAAATCTTAATAAAGCGAGTCAAAAGGATAATTTTCCTCTACCAACAATGGAGAAAACTCTTCATTCAGTAGCTAGTTTTGAATTAATGTCTTTCTTAGATGGTTTTTTAGGGTATAACCAAATTTTGGTGCACCTCAATGACAGACTTAACACTACTTTCAAAACTAAGTGGGGAATTTATGCCTATCAAAAAATGCCTTTCATATTAATCAATGTTGGAGCTACATTTCAAACAACGATGGACATAGCATTCAAAGGTCTAATTAATAAATCAGTAGTTGTTTATTTGGATGACATTACTGTCTTCTCTAAAAAAATATCAAATCATTTACATGATTTGAAACAAATCTTTGAATGTTGTAAAAGGTATGGCATTTCACTTAATCCTAAGAAGTCATTTTTTTTTCTCTTGACCAAGGTAAACTCTTGGGGTTCATTGTTTCAAAAGATGGTATTTGTATTGATCTAGATAGAATCAAAGAGATTTCTAACATTCCATTTCCACATAATAAAAAAACAATGCAATCATATTTAGGTCAAATTAATTGTGTAAAAAGATTTGTTCCAGATTTTTCACAGATTGTTTTACCATTACAAACCATGATCGAGAAAAACTCAGTGTTTAAATGGGGACATATAGAAAGAGAGGCTTTTGATTCAATCAAGAAAGCAATTATAAATGCTCCAACATTAAACACTCCTAATTTTTCAAATCATTTAATTTTATATACTCTTGCATCTGATTCATCTTACGCAGCAGTGCTCACACAAATCAATGATCAAAACTTAGAAGCACCAATTTCATTTTATAGTTCAAATCTTCAAGGTGCTGAAATTAATTATTCTAAAATTGAAAAGTAAGCCTTTGCTGTATACAAAGCCATTAAACACTTTAGGCCCTTTCTCTTAAAATCTCACACAAAAGTTAGTCCCTTTTTTAGCAGTAAGATAATTACTAGTTCAAAGGGAATTGGGAGAAAAAAGGACAAACTGGGTCACGACATTACAAGAGCATGATTTGGACATTAGACTAGCAAAGATTGTCAAAGCCCAAGGTTTTTGCAGCTTGTTAGCAGGAGCTTCTAATATTCAGGAACATGAAGATACAAACAATATTGAAGAAATCAATGAGATAAGTACCATTAATCCTCAATCCCAATATGTAGATTTGATATTCTATTTGAAATGGATATGCTCCTTCTAATATTTCCTATAAAAATAAAGGTGCCATAAGACTGAAAGAAAAAAACTTCATGATTTTTGATGATGTGTTGTTTAGACAGAATTATGATTCAATTTTGTGAAGATGCTTAGAAAAACCTGAAGCGCAAAAGGTCTTGCAGGAATTACATGATGGTCCAGCAAGAGGACATTTTGGAGTTGATACAACAACCCAAAAAATTATTCATGCTAGATATTATTGGCCCACCTTATTTAAATACACTCATGAATATGTAAGGAAATGCAAAACATGTCAAAATACTAGTGGAAGACAAAGGAAGCCATCGTGTCCTTTGCAACCAGTCAAAATTGAACAACTCTTTGAACAATGGGGATTGGATATCATTGGAGAAATTATTCCACATTCATCCAACACAACATAGATATATCTTTACAGCTACAGATTACTTTACTAAGTTGGTAGAAGCAATTCCTTTGAAGGCAGCAAACTCTGAAGCAATCATTGAATTCATAGATCAATTCATCATTACCAGGTTTGATGTCCCAAACACTCCTATTTTTTTATAATTCATCTTATTTGTCTAGTAATTCCATACTTGAATTTGCTATCAAAAGAGGATTCAAATTGAAATATTCTGCAAACTACTAGTCTCAGGGTAATGGTTTAGCAGAATCTACCAACAAAAATCTTATCAAAATTATTAAGAGAACTATTGATCAGAATCATAAGAATTGGCATAAGTCTTTGATATTTGCACTATGGGTAGACCGTATAACAAAAAATGCCTCAATATGCACTTCTCCATTTAATTTAGTGTATGGAAAGGAGGTTATCATACCAGTAAACTTAGTACTTCTATCACTAGCCTTAGTGCAGTTTATTGAAGAAATCCCTCATCTTCTATTCAATTGAGACATAATCAGATCCTGAAACTAGAAGAAGAAAGGGAGAAAACCTGAATTACACATGCAAAGCATCAACAAATTATCAAGTCTTCTTTTGATACAACTTCAACTAGCTTAAAACATTTACAAGTTGGTGATCTTCTTTTGAAATGGGAGAAACCCCATGAGGATAAAGGAAAACACACTAAATTTCAGAAAATGTGGCTTGGACCATTCCAAATCAGCGAGAAGATAGGCCCATCAACATTCATATCACAAGATCTATCAGGAAAGAGAGATTCTCTTCCTGTCAAGGGGCTTATTTTGAAAAAATTCTTCAATTGAGGAGTTAACCCCTTCTCACTTTGTAAATATTCAATTTTCAACTATATTTGTGTGAATAATTAGTTTATTTTCTTTCTTAGAAAATAAAGCTATAAATAGCCTTCTATTGGTATTTACTATCTTGAAAATGTTACTTAAAAGAAAATAGTCTTAATATTTACCTTTCATAAATGGAAAGTTTGAAGGAGAAAGAAAAATTTCTAGGCAATTAGGTATAATTAAACTCTGAAAACCCTTTTATTTTTGTGAAATCTTCTCAAAACTTGAAAATAATGTAAATCGTTCTAAGTTTTAGAAGCCTACAAAAGGTTATCAATAGAAAGCAAAGACTGATCCAATCTTAGCATCTTCAAGTCACAAAGCTGTCATCCATGTTCTCTTAAGGAGAAAATTATTCATCCCATCCATTAAAGTTTATGATTTTTCAGAGCGTAATTCTAAAATATATTTGATATAAAAGATAAAAGGTCTCATCATGAGCCTGCTTACCATAATCATAGGGGACTAGTTCAATTGACATTACCAACACAACATACCAAAATAGGGCAATGGCTTATAATTATAAGACAAGGGGTCTCATCACGAGCCAACTTGTTCAGTTAAATTACAACTAGTGAATGGAATTGTCAATAGCTGGCCACCAAACCAAGAAAATGGCTTTTTATCTTACAAAATAAAGAAATAAGAAAAAAATAAAATACAATATAAAAAATGTGGAAACATAGTTTTGGAGTCGTTCTTTTAAATTATACTCTGAAATGGATGGAACAATGAATGATCAAATGGTTAAAAGGTAACCCTACTGAGATTATGAACGTTTGCTGGCAACAGTGGCTCTACTTATGAAAACAAGAGTCATTATACAAGTTAAGTTGGAGAAGTTTCTTGTGTTATCATTATCAACCAATTAAGGTTTACTTAAACTTAGAATGTATTTAATTTTGAGATGAGAAAGAGATAGCAAAAATAGTTTTCATTATATTCAGAATTTATGATTACGTAGTTATATTATATTTTCTCTATACACTAAGGTTTTCATATTAAGAAGGTTAAAATGTTACATTACTTTCTCAGAGATAACTATTTCTTCCAATGAATCGCCAATTGTTATGTTGTACAACAACCCCCCATTTCTATAAAAACTTTTACATAAAATTTTTAATATGAAATGGGTCCCTTTTTCAATAAACTTAGTTAGATTTGTGAATTAATGAATAAAACTGGTATTGACCTCATTATAAGAAAAATATTTATCAAAAAGCCCGATGCAAATAATTCATTTTGTAAAGCCTCTTGAAAAGAATAAAGTGTTCGTTTAAAAATATTATAAACAATTCTACATTGCGATAAAGCGATCGGAGATCTCATATTGCAATAACAAAGGGGACACACATAAACAAGGCCTCTTCAAACCCTTCGATCCGATAAAGCAAATCACAATTGGCAATCAGAGATATTCATTGACAAAGGGATAAAAGTGCGAACCAAACCCCGATTTGCGATCAATCAATTAGGCACACATCTCAAAAGGTAAATATACGGTAAAATGGTTTGCACGCATAATACTCCGCTTTATTATAATACCACTTGTTAGGTTCCTATACCAATAGGTTTCATCTTTCATGATTGACAGTGGAAGGGCTAAATATGTTCATCATTGCAGGCTGCAAAGGTTCCATATTTTGTGTACATACAGTGAAAATTAAAAAATGAAAAGAGGGTATGCCTTAAAAGAATAATCAAAAGGCAAGAAAATCAAATGGTCAAAGAGAAAAGTGAAAATGAACCCCAAACTAAAGACCATGAAAGTGGCCAATCAAAATGCCACTACTATCTTTTGGGCAGTATCATACTCTACAAATACTACTGCTAATCATACTTGATGGGTGGCCCAATAGTCTAAAATGGACCATGCCATGTTTAAATTGCTTGTTGCAGAATAGAGAATATTTCCTGTCCAAACAGCTCAAGCTTTGCAGATGACTAGCTAGGTAGAGAAACAAAGGAGCCTAACTGCTTAATCTGGGCCCTTGGAAGAAATAAGGGTACATTTTAGATAGGAGAGCAGTCAAAAGAAAGAGAGGATAATCAGGGTCTGCTAATTCAAGTGCACCCACTTTAAATGAAGAAAAAATGTTAGGATTACTAGGATGGGTAAGTAGTGCAAAGTTGCAGAAATGGAGGGCCATCACCAATTGGCTTATTAAGTGCAAAGACTCATGCCACTCAGGGTATTGGCATCAAAGGCAGATGGTGGAGGACAAAAAACATTAAAAGCATGTCTAATGTCCCCTATTTTTCCCAAAAATAATTTACTAACACCCCCAAGGACCTTGAGATATGCTCAGATGTCCAGTTCCACTTCATATCATGACAAACTACTAGGTCAAACCATGAAGTTTAACCAAGAAAAGAAGCCACATTTTTTGTGTAAAAAAGCTTTCTTATCATTTCATTTATCTTCAAATCCTAAGTTTTACCTCTTAGAACTTAGTCTTTACCCCTTCACTCACCCCACAAAGCCATATTAACCACTAATGTACTATTTAGCTCCCTAACTCCCCCCTTTTCCCTAATTCTATTAGAATCTATAAAACATTTCCCAAAAAATATGTATAAATACCCTCCCCCTAGCATTATAGCTATATAACCCTTCCTTGGGGAAATATTGACCTATCTGGGGTTGGTATTAACCCCTTTGGCCCTAAGACTATGGTTTTGGTCAAAGGTAAAAAATTACAAAGCCCCGCCTTCATTAACCCCTCTACCCCTTTTTTCTGCCCAAAACACATTTTAATATAAATTATTTTAAATTAAAACATTTATAAAGTGGGCGCCTAACTCATAAACCCAAATCCTAAAGTTTTTTACCACCCCGCACTTAAATTATTTAAATATATTAATACAGCGAGCGGGTCCCCCCTCTGTTAATACACTGTCACATCAAGGTTGCCGCCCACCGCCCGATCTCTGACCCAGCTCATCCAACGGTGGGCGGTCATTTTTATATCAAAGGTGCCCGACCTTTTGCGTCCGAGGGATTGGCGGTATTCCCGCCGTACCCCTGCCACGCGTCGGCCTCCCGCTGTGTTCGGAGCCCCCCCTTGAAACCACTTACCGCCCATAGGCCTTATGGGGAAACCACTTACCGCCCCGTCCCCTGCACTGACGTCACACCCCCGTCAGCGTGACGTCACCCCGCCCTTTCCGCCACCGTGCCTCCACGTCACCTCCACGTTGCCTGTCCACCCTGCCACCGTGTCACTGCCACTTGGGCACCCATGTCAGCTGCCACGTCACCCTTCCGTACACGGGCCCATGATGACGTCAGCATGACGTCATCACCAAAAAGGCGCCAAAGGGCCAAAAATGCATAAAAAGACGCGAATTAGCCGTTATTTGTCATTCTTATTCATTGTTTTCAGAGCTCCTCTGCATGCGAAAACAATGTTCAACGGTCGAAATACAAATTTCACCCACCAAAGTTGCTGCTGCCCTCATCGTCGACCCAAGTACCTATAATTTGTCCAGTTCAACGCCTCCTACGCCATAAAAGCCAGGTATTTGCTGCAGGCGACCTTCTTTACCCACAGTTCTCCTTTGTTCTCCTAATTTCCTGCATAAGAACTCTGCTAAAAGCTCCCCACTAATAAATTGTCCACTGAAATTACTTAAGAAGCTGGTTAAACCCCTACGCGAAAAAACTCTGGAAGAAACCCGTGCCCCTCTGCAAAATTCACCATAAAAGCAATTGAAAGAGACGAGCTACCGGCTAAAAAACGAATTCAGCAGTTCCCTCACTCCTGTTATAAGAAATTCCCTGGAAACAACCAGCTAATTAGCTCAAACAAACTCTGGTTCTTCAAAACAGAGTGCCCCACAGTTCATTAAGCCTGTAAGAGCCTCCTTACACTGTCAAGCTGCTCACTGCCAAACAGAAGTTAGCAAGCATTCCTCAGCCTTTGTAACAAACATGAAAATCCAGTAAAACATCCAGTTAAAACCAAACATGGCCACTCCAGCTGCACTGGATGTAGCTCCTGTGAATCCACCTAGTAAAGAACTGGAAGCTATGCCACTGATGGACAGTGATTTCCTCATTATAGACTTTGTGGCAGAGAGGAATCAATTACAAACCTTCTGCCAGCTAAGGAACAGTCACTTGGAAAACAGTGACATGTATGGCATCTGGGAATCCAATCTACCCACCTACTTCCTGCCTTCTGTGAATGTTTTCCCTGAAGTCATTCACCTTTGTGCAGAAAAATATGACCAGAAGCTTAGAGCTGTGAAGTCTCCATCTGGGAGCATCCTCTTCTACATAACACCAGATTCCATCAATCAAATGTTGAATTACAAGCAAACCCAGTTTCTATACCCATTCTCCATTAAGTACTTGCTAGATGAGGGCTCCAAGATCTCTAGCACAGACATTGCTGCAGTAGCCAAGAAATTCATGAGGGCAGACTGCCAACCTTCTGGGCCACCTCCTTTTTCATATGCAAATTTCAATGAGGTAGGCAATCTGCTGGTAGATATGTTAACCTCTGTGCTGGGCTTCACCATAAATGAGCATGTTGATGAAACTGTGTTGGTCATGCTGTCTGCATATAGCCTTGAGAAACCCCCTGCTATGAAGTACAATTATGCCAAATATATTGCCAACAAGATACATGACCAATTGTCAAGGTTGAATAGGGAGGAAATATTTAAGTATTCATCATACATTTATCACATGTTCATGTATTATCAAATAGATTGCTTCGAGTGCCCAATCAAGAAACTAGACTCACAAGGTGAGAGGAGGTCTGTTATCTTCTGGTCTTCAGTCTTCCACCAAGTCCAGAATTCCCCCTATTCATACTGTGAATTTATTGACCAGTTTGTATATCCAGTCACATGCCTCTTAAAGAGGACTCCTCCTGCTAGATTGTCCAAAGATATGCAGAAAATCCTGCAGCTATCCAGGAGTTACAAAATAGGTGATTGGTACTTGTACCAAAATCACACAGTTATCAGAATCTATGGTTGTGAGCTCTGTCCCTACAGGCTCCCAAAATATATGCCTATGAGGTTGTTTGCCCTGGAATACTATAGACAACTCATAAACTCTGATCTTACACACTTCCACAGTGCCAAGAAGAAAGCCAACCTAAAGTTCAGAGACCACCTAGGCCCATTTGTCATGAAAAAGAAAGATGGTTGGCAACAAGCTGACCAAATACTGGGGCAACAGCTCAAACTCAAAATAAGCTTCTGGTGGGTCCCTTATGACCTTGAAGGTTTCATCAGTGCTAGGAGGGTCAAGTATAGGCTTCTAGCCTATAAGCATTGCCCATACCCACAAATACAACACTTTGCCAACCAAGATGAATGGGTACCTGAATCAATAGTAGAAGAATAGAATCAGGAAGAAAAAATGGAGCAGACTGTGAAAGATTTGGAAAAAACTCTTGACTTGGATTCTTGTCAACAGGTCTTGTTCAAACAACGAATCCAAGTAGGAGAAGCCACTTCTACTGCTCCAGCTGCACAGGACACCCAACAAGATCCTGCAACAACAACTACAGCAAAGGGGAAAGAAATAATGGATGAACAGCAACAGGTAGAGACAGGCCAACCCAGCACCTCAAAGGATCAGACTCAAGGGCAAGCCCCTTCACAGCAAATTGGACCACCCCAAATCCCAGTTCTGCAAACTCCTCTCAATGAAGAGAGAGGAAAAAAGAGAGATAGAGAGGAGGTCACACCTCCAACAGGGTCATCACAGCAACCAGAAGCCAAGAGGCCAAGGATTGACCCTGAAACAGAAGAGGGAGATATCAGTGAGGAAAGGGAAGAAAGCCACAACAGAGAAAGGCAAACAAGCCAGCAGATTGCCACTAGCTCATTTCAGCTAGAACAGGCCCTACATCACACCACAGAGGTATCCTCCTCAAGACAACAGGGCAAGAAACCAGCTGCAATCAGAGAAGGCTTCATAGAGATAAAGGCACGGAATGAATTGTTGAGAGTGCAACTCTATGATCAATTCTTGAAGACAACTCCAGTCAAAAAACAAAGATTGATGGCTGCCTATGATCTTAAAGAGGAAAAAATGATCTTTACTCATTTAAAGCCTAAAGACCCACATCCCAAGACCTCTGCAGATTACTATAGAACAAACTTGGAGGTATTTTCTAAAGACATACACCCCATGGATCAGATTGAGCTGCACAAACAGACTAGGGAAATGGTGTATCCAACACTTGCAGACAGGGCAATGCTGGCCCATCAGCTAAAAGAAGCCCTGAAGAACACAAACACATAGCTTGATTTGGAAAGGTTGTCTTCCTCTGCAAAGGACAACAGAATAAAGACTTGGAAGACATAATAATTGATTTGGGACATGACCCAAAGGATCCAAAGGGTGTTAGAGCCCTTATGAAGAAGAAAGAGGATGACATTGCTGCATTAAGAAGGCATGCAAAATTGCCTCCTACCATTCACCCTCAAACATCAGAACTTGCACAAGAAAAGCAAGTAGATGATGCTATGGAGCTTCTTCTGGTAATGAACCAAAGAATATTACAAATGGAGGCAGAATTAGAGAAAGCACTGCAGGACAAGCAAGGGGAATGAGCCTCCCATCCCCCTCAAACATCAACAAATCTTGGACCTGCCCCTCCCACACAAGCAGCATCAGCCCCTCCCGCTATTCCAGCACCTACCACAGCTACATCAGCAACAAGAGCAACAGCAGAAGCAACAGGAGTAGCAGAATCCAGCATGAGCATGGAGGAGTTGATGAAATTTGTTAAAGAGCTTGAGACTCAGGTCACTGAAATAAATGATGTTAAGGATAGACTGGCCAAGCTGGAAACCAACTATGATAAATAAAAAATGACAATAGCAGAAAAACAAAGAGAAATAAAGGCCTTAGAGGCCAAAGTGAAAACTCTGGAAAAAGAATTGATGTTAGGTAAAACCCTAGCAAAAATTAAGAAGATTATTTGGGCCAAAATTGGCCAATCTATACAATACCAATGGAGGTCCATTCAGGCAATTTTTGAGAAGGTTGAGCTGATAGACGTGGCTCATGTAGAAATACAAAGAGCCAGGACAGCCCTGGGAATAATGCCTGAGCAAGCCACCAGAATGATACATTTCCTCAATAACCGCACTAGAGAGGAACTGGCAGCTCTAGAAATAAGCAGCAGAACAGATACAATCTTGACAACCAAAAAGGTACTGACCTTGAGGAATTTTACTCAAACTCTGGAGAGGAAATGTCAGGAGATGAAAGCAGAGATTGATGAATTTAGAGCAAAAATGACTATACCACAGGACAAAGGACTGCCAAGCCTAGTGACTGGCATAGGACAACTGTTGTCATATAATCAGTATATGACAAAGATCAACAATTATGTTGAAAATCAGATAACAGCATCCAGCAGCTCTACAGAAGAAGCAGGTCCTCCCTCTGGGCAGTCTCTCTATGACAAGCTAGAAAATATGTTCTTTATTGAACATGAAATAAATCATCTGTTTGAAGTCCCTCCAAACTTTTATAGACATACAGAGGCAGATGAAACACTAGTGAAAATGAGGAGGCATCAGCTACCTCCCGCTGATTGGTGGCAAGCAATGCTGGAGATTTTGCCCAGATAATTCCACTTTGCTTTTGCCTTTTTTGAGAAAGATCAAAGTTTTCAAGTCACAGTACAGGTCAGCAGGCAGATCAGCACACAGGTACAACAAGCATCCGTACAAGTGACTCACCAATGCTCCCAGACAGTAGGCTCAATTAACGCAGAGTTAAAGGCACAGCTACAACCTACTTTCCAGAGCCATAAAGTCAAAAGTTGTCTGAAAGAAAGATAACAACTATCTCAGCATTAAATTCTATATTTATGTTTTCATTTACTTTTTGTAAGAGAGTTGGTGGTGCAATTTATTGCACAATAACTCTCAACTGAGATATTTTGTACCCTATTTTTGTATATATATCCCCTCAGATAACGTATTGAGGGTCGGTTGTAGTGTGATTCTTTCTAAAGAGCTCTATTTTATTCTGGAGACATTTTTTGATAATACAAATTGTTGATGGAGATTTCTTGTTCTTACGCTCTCTGAAGATGGATATGAATAGCTCTGTTTAGTTGCAGAATTCTTGTGTCATTTGCTGAAGCAATAAGTTTCTCTTAACTGTGTATGTGTTTTCTGTGTATCCCATAATCCTTATGTTTTCATAATCTTAGCAAGTAGAGAAAAAGAATAGCCTAGGATTTGTTTTAAAACACCCTATGTTCAATCTCTATTTATAAATATGTTTTCTTCTGGATTAGCCATGGATATGAATTCTTGATTTCTCATGTCTAAACTAATTCTGTCATGGTGGAAATTGTTTAAGAATTATTAACTGCTCTTAAGAAATAATTTCATTTTTCCCTGTTAGCATAGTGAAAGATTCTTAACTGCCTTTCACTCACTAATTCCATAATTTCATCAAAAATATGATAAGATTGCTTCACCCTTGCCTATCTGGATCTGCAGCAACATTCTGTCTTCACAAATCTACTTTCAGCAGCACTAATACCTCAACTCCATTGCCCAAGGGAACAAAGTGTCCTATGATCTATATCTCAGTTCTATCTAAATTCACCAACCCACCAAATTCAAACAAAATAGTACACCATAACTAGCCTAAAAACATTCATCAAAAAAGCTAAACTATAAAGAGAGAGCCCTCTCTGGTTGCAGGTAGGCTAGAACCTGTAGCTAAAAGATTGGTCAGTGGTTACCTCGGCTGTATTCCCTTTAGGAAGCAGGGAACAACCTGATTGATAACAACCAAAACTACATCCAATATATGCATCGGCCGTAGCAAGCCATGGTCGACCAGGGATCAAGGGATGTCCTCCTACTGGGTTCTTTGGCTGAAGCACAATGGAATCAGCAGGATACTCCCAAGAATCTAATGAGATGATCACATCATCCAATACTCCTTCTAGCTTAATTTTAGATCTATCTGCTAATTCAAGCACAGTGGGAGTAGGGAAAAGATGAGATAATCGAAGTTGATCCATGGTTTTCTTAGTCATGATATTAATGGCTGCCCCTAGGTATATAAGAACATTAGAGATAAGGACATTACCAATCTGAACTAAGACAACAGGGTTTCCGGGATCAATATATTTTTCCATAGACACACATCCCATTGTCAAATCTGTTGCCCTACCAACAAATTGAATGGTTTGGAGTTCCAATCTCTTCCTCCTTGGTTTCTTGAGACAGAGTTCCTTAATAATCTTGGTACAAATGGGGATCTCTTTGATGGCTTGAAGCAAAGGTATCTTAATGAAAATATTTTGAAGCTCTGATGCCAAGTTAGTCTCAGAAATAGGCTCACTTCTTTCCATTACTAGCCTCTCTGGGAAGGGACGCTGGTTGGAAGAAGATGGCAAGGATTCAGACGGTAAGGGCTGCTTAGTGATAGCTTTCAGAGAATGGTTAAGAGTTTCCTCTTCTCCTTTCTCTTCAACAATCACTATAAGTTGCTTCTGATTTCTGATGTTACAGTCCTTCCCGATCTTAATTGAATATCATGAACCCCAACTGGAATAGACCGGTACTTGAATGGTAAAGGTGGGTTTGTTACATAGATCATTTGCACTGCTTTATTATTGTTAGGATTGGGCATAGGTTGAGCAGGAAACTGAGGAGGTTGAAAAGGTGGAGGTAAAGGCAATGGTGGAGTAGACTGACTCGGAGGTTGAGGCATTGAATAAGGTGTATGCGTAGATGTATATGACTGCATAGGTGGCTAGTAGGAATATGGAGAATGAGTTGGCTCTTTCCAACCTTGTTGCCATGGTTGAGAAGGTTGCCCATGCTGATATTGATTCCCATACTGCCATTGTTGATTAGTGTTAGGATAAGAATATGCATGTGAATTATAACTAACATAGTGTGGAGAAAATTTAGGAGCAATACCTGTACCTATGAGGCCAATTCCTTCTTGCTCCCATAGCATACAAGTATTCAGCTTCAGGCTGTCCCCCTATAAATACAGGTTTAAGTCCTGCTATAGAGGGACATTTTTCTGTGACATGGTCTTCTACGCAAATAATACACTTATTAGTTTCTTTCAAATTAAGAGGACACTCTTTAGGACATAAAATACATAATGACTCTTGTTCCTTCATGATTTTTTGCTAAAATTTTAAAGAGTCCAACTATTTGGTAACAGTATTCATTATATCAATTTTCATGTTTTCAATTTTATTTTCTAGTCCAATAATCATAGCATCAGTAGATTCAGTTTTTCTATTTCTATTTTGAGTTCCTCTATCAGATCTATACTAATTTCTTGAAAATTTCCTGCATAATTCACAAATTTGTTTAAAATTTTGCTGAGAAATATCACCTTGCCCTAATAGATTTAAATTATTTCTAGCATTATTAGTAAGTCCTCTTAAGAACAAGGTTCTAATAGTACCAGGATCAAACTTAGGTTTTGAGCTTTGTAAAATATACAAAAATATTTCTAGGTAATCTTCAAGAGTTTCATCATCATCCTGTATGATTGTAAAAATCTCATCCTGCATGTCCCGAGTTTTGCAATATTCTTGATATTTAGACAAAAACACTCTCTTCATCTCATCCCAAGAGGTTATAGTGTTTCCTCCTAACCCCATAAACCAGCGTAGAGCTAAGTCCTTGAGAGTAACAAGAAATAATCTTAACTTCTGAGCGTTAGTTGAATAATCATAACTTCTACACAGAATATCAAACTCGAATAGAAAATATTCAAGATCTTCATGAACTTTACCATGGAAATGAGGGAGAGATGATGGTGGAATATTCTTCATTTGCACCACAGTATCAGGATCCACAATTGGAAACAAAAAAGTGGATTGTTCCCCACTTACCTAGTTTTCACCAGTCCCTTCAACATGATCTTCATGGTCCACCATTGTTTCCCTTTTACTTGAACTGCTCTCAACAGGCCGAACCACACATGAGCTATTATCACCAGAATCTAGGTGGATTGTTCCTTCGTGATGGGTTTGAATTGGATTGGGCTTCCTACTTATAGAAGGATACCCAATATGAGAATTGTTTTCAGAAATATTTTGGCCCTTAGTGGGCTTTGAACGCTTACCTTTTCTAGGCATTCATTTCAAAAAAGAAAGAAAAATAACAAACAACTTCTAATAAAAAAATGTTGTTAGAAATCAATTAACACCAGTAAAATTCCTTCAAAGAAACTTTTCCAAACAATACTACAAAAAAAAAGGAAAAATTACCTCTATTGTATAATCATAAAATTCTTACCAAATCAAATCCCCCCCCCCCCCGGCAACAGCACCAAAATGTTGGGTGTAGGAATTACACTTAAGAAAAACTCCTCAACACTTAATTTGTCAACTCGGGGGATCCATAAACTTAGAGACGAAGCACAAGAAATGCTAGAGATGGTATGAATCTTCCTAATAAATTATTAATTAATGCTAAGTTAAATTAAAGTATGAAAAATAAAGTTTATACGAAATATGTCATCATGCTTGGACTGGTGCAAGATGAGGGTGTATAAAAGAGGTAAAACAATGGTAAATGGTTATGATTTAGGAAGGGGAAATGGAAAAAAGAGAGAAAATTAGGGGACTAATGCACACACCAGCTAGACACAATGCATGCATAATAACATATACACCGACATACATGAAAAATGTACCATCAACATGCACTCATGATGACCATATACAAAAACAAGACCATCAACTTTCTTATGGTGAGACTACTACAACTATGACCACACCATACATATGAAACAATCACATAGACCACAAGTATAAGGATAACATATGAAATCAACATTTATGCATGACCAACACATCGCCCATCCAGTCCAAGGGGTGAACCATGCTTTGATACCACTGTGTAGTATCATATATCACACAAAGAGAATGGAATCTAGACACCATCCTGTTGACGGTGCTGGAAATCTGCCAACCAAGGGGATCTCCCTGATATGAAATCCCTATCAGACCTCACACCGTTTGGTGTAGGTGTCCCATCTAGTATAAAGTCTTAGTTTCTAAATCCTCAAATATTTTCCTTGGCTCTAGCTATAAGCACAAGAGAGTGATGCAATGGTGTCTTTGAACAACAAGGTGAGTGTGCCTAGTCAATGTGCAGTGCAAATGTGTCTAGGTTCTCTTACTGCAAAAAGGGGGGAGAAAAGTGCGCCTCTGAGTGGGAGGTAATAGTACCACCCAGGAAGAGATAGACATGAACCAGAGGACCTGTCTAAAATCCAGTAGAATAATCCACAACTGATGCGACAGTCGTTACAACCAATGATCAAGGGAATATCCATCTAACATCTAGTGGAATAGTCCACATCGGATGTGACGGTCGTTATAATCGATAAGTAAGGAAAGTTTTGTCTAGTATCCTACAGAATAGTACACAAGGATGAGACAACAATAACAACCATTACAACACATTCTCAACAAGACAAGCACTAAAATAACTGAAATAGTTCAACTATCTTAGTACATGTGAAAGAAAACATGAAATGCAAATGTCCACACAATAGTCCTACAAAAATTCATAAGTCATGCATGAAGAACGTGCTAGCCTTAAAAGTATTTTGTTATTAACCAAAGGTTCCAAGACACATATTTACATTGTACATCACTAGCCCTAGTCGTGGGACATTGGAGCCACTCCTTGCTCCTCAAAGAACTAGTTGGTCTCTCTAATGCCTTGCAGGAGGAGCCAAGGTGAAAATTCATTTGGTCATAAAATGAGGGGGTATATATAACCAAGGGGGTGATTCTTACCCCTTGTGACTCTTTGCCCACCCTGATAATTATTCAAATTCTTATGACTTCAAAAATTACATGACTCTTCATATTCATGTGTGTGCATTGGAATTTCACTTTACAATACATTTAATTTACAATATACATGGTCCACAATAGTGATATGGCATATGAAAACTCATGACATGACTTGACAAGACACTACTGGCATGGATTGGCTTGATGATATGGCAATGTCAAGATGCTATTGCTACTGAGTGAAGGATGTGTTCTTGTATATGCTTTCTCTTCTCCTCCGAATAGCTTGATTATGTAAGGTCTTTAATGATATTTGGTCTTGGAAGGTGGTTGCACACGTGTGTTCCTTTTTCTTAGTCTTGGTAGTTCCACTTGTCCATTTAGCTACAAGTGAGTCTTTAGGCATGCTTCCCTCCTTCTTCTCCTTCTTCATCACCTCTCCATGGCTTGATAGTGTACATGTTCCTGCAATTCACTCATGACGAGACGACATCAATCTGAAAACTCCCTATCCTAAGATGATGCATTATTATCCATGAAGGAGCCTAGGATAGATGACAGGCTAGGAGAGAGGACACATTAAGTGTGCATTGCACAATTCCAGGTGACAAGGATAGGGGCCTGATCACTAGCACTTCACAGAGTGCAACTCAAGCTTGACTAAGGAATGTTTCAGCATAGTCCCTACTAGGGAAATAAATTACATAGTAGCTACTACTAGTCAGGATTGTGTAGTTCAAGCCAGTAGTGGTTGATCCAAGATGAGGCCCTGGAGCTCAGTTATGCATAATTTTTAAAGGAAAGGGGGACTAGGAAATAGAGGGACTTGGAGGGAAATCTACGCAGCTCTTGAGGTTAGTGAGCTCTAGCTGAGGGAGGACATTGGAGGACACCTGTTGGCTTGTATGGGCCTGACCCAAGTTCAGAGGTGATTTAGCCAAACAAATCCTGGTACTACTAGCCCTCTCGGTAACAGTCCACAGAGTGTAGACTGAGGTCTCACGCGAAGTAGTATGGGAGGGTATTAGAACCAGGTTTCTGTACCTTGGGGATGTCTGATGAGCTTTTGGAGATCCGCCCTTTAAACCTATGTGCACGTTGCTACGCGCACTTGCTATGCCTTCGCTTCCTATGATGTTGCTTTTTGTAGGCCTACCCGGGGTGCAACTCATATAATACCTAAGTTCCTTGTTGTTAATCTATTATTACCCAATTACTTATCTTGTGTGTATAAGATTACTGATTATTACAACATATTCAACAACTATATCAGAGCGCATGAAAAAATAAACCAATATAACTCTAAAGAAGACAATGCATAACAAATACACCAAGATAGGAATCAAATTCTCTTTATTAAACTTTGATCCATATTACAGACTCGACACCTCCCTGCGCACTCTGCTGCAGGGGTCCAAGCACTTAGTTGTGGACTCTACTAGGCCTCTGCACACTCAGTTGCAAAGTCTCTTCCTACTACTATGACCCAATACACTTAGAATCCTGCTCTAAGCTCGAACCATTCCTTTTTATACTCTCTCTATCTTATTCTCCCTTTACAAATAAGAGCCTCACTATATTTATACAATCCCATGGTCCACTGACCATGGGTAGGTCGACATGACTTTACATTATATTACATTACTCTAGGGGAAACAACCCTATGACATTCACACTCTGTGCCCACAATTTGTGGAGTCTTACAAAACCTTTAACCAAAACTTGGGATTTGAGCCCCAAAATATATTGTGGGGGGATTCCATGCCCAACAGGCCTCCAACACAATCATCGTGACTCATCGCAAGTCACTCTGCTGGTGCGGCGATCTTGGCACGAAGCCCCTCCAACTGCTCCCGTACTGCCCAGAGGTCTGCGACACACCATTATGTTGTTTGCTGGACTTGCTGCATGCACTCTTCTGTTGCTTCTTTGTGAGGCTCAACTATCTATCTTAGTGCATATAGTCCCTGCATCTGCGCGAGCTTTCCCTCAATCTCGGCTGTAATGGTCAAGGCCTCATCAATCCAAGGTTGGACGCACGCTTTAAGAAGGGCCTCTTTCTGTCTTGCAACATCAACCTACTCCTTCAGTGCCCTTTCTTGCTGCATCTTAGCCAACCGTTGCATGAGGATGATTGTCTTCATTGTTCACCTGACACTGTCATACTGCTACTGCAGTTCGCGCACCTCTGTTTCCCAACGCTGTATGTTGGGGTCCTCCTGCAAGGAGTTGAGGACGTTGAACTCTTGGTCCAACACACTGGTGCATTCCTGCACTGCCTTTCCAATTTATTCCAATCCTATCTGAAATGAGCTAAATTGTTGTTATTTAACTTCCAGAGGAGTGGAAGGTTGCACCTTCATCTGCAGCTCAAGAATCTGGAGGTTCAGCTCCAACTGCATTCGTGTTGTTTCCTCGTGCGCGCTTTAGAATCCACTTACCAAACAGTGGATTCGCATCTCCATTGGTAGGTCTGTGACGATGGATAATTTTGGAACGTGCCAGCATGCTTCATCAACTATTTGCATGATCTGTCGATTCTGTGACACTATCTCGTCAAGTTGTAGGCTAAGTTGTTCGATGTTGATCTTCTACTCACTCAATACCTGGATCGCGCAACCTTCCTGGGCACGTATCTCTGTTGTTATGTCGTCCTGCAACTGGTACAATGTGTCCTACAGAAGGGCAGCCAAGTTTAGGCCAAGTCCCTTGATCTTGCACATCGCGGCTCTATCCTCCTCACTTTTCGCTATTAGCGCTCCTTCTGGCAACACTATGGTGTTGGCCATTTTTGCGCGCAGCAGCTGCTCCGCTACTGATGTACCTATAGTGTTGTAGGCGGCTATTGTTCCTTCCTGTGGGGGCCACACCTGAAGTTCCTGTAGCTACGCCCTTAGGGCCCCCAACACATTTTGTTGCTCCATCATAGATTCCTAGAGAACTTCCTTGGTGACCTCACAAACTGTGTCACCGATGCCGTAGAGGTCACCCTATGTCAATGTAATTGGTTCAATGTCCAGTTTGGAAGCCTTGGTATTCTTTCATAGGCCTCCTCTTTCGGTACCAAACAACCGTTTTAGCTGTGTAGATGTTGTGCTCAAGTCTGTGCCTTCTACTGTGTCCTCTGCTCCTTGTCCTATGGTTATGTTTAAGCTTCCTTCCCCCTGTGTCATGGTGGCCCCTGTTGCCTGTGCTGCTACTACTTTTTCGGTGGCCTTGGCCTACTTTGTGGCTGCCTTCGCTCCCTTGCAGGCAGCCCTTACCTCCGTGTCCAATTGCTCATTTTGCTTTTGCTGGGCTAGTTGTGTGATGCGCAACTTAGTTGCATCCTTCTTCTTTTGTGTCATTGTTATGTCCTGCTCCTCCAGTTCTGGGGCGCACCACTCGGTAGGCCATGATTCGAGCAAGGAGAAGATGGAATCATCAATTGTGATGAAAGGAATCTTAGTCCACGTTTGCGCCGGATCCTTATGCACCTTGATATATACATTGTGCATCTCCACCTTGAAGTCTACAAAGCTCTGCAGACTATTGTACACTGTGGGGGATAGGCATGGCCTCCTGTTAATCCACATCCGCATTCTCACCTCCATGAGCACCCAAAATATTTTAGTCTCGCAGGTCCACGTGGAATCCTTCGTAGTCTAGAGCGATGCATATTTTGCAGCCTCTAGCAAGTCCTGTTCAATATGAGGGAACTGACTGTCCTCAAGCACTTCCCCTGTGTTAAGTTATGGTATGTTCTATTCTTAGAGCAGTTTACTTATCTTTCTTATTATTATCCACAGCTTAGCAATCACATGTACACTAAGTAAAGTGCAGATAGAACATTCGAACGATCAAAAGAAAACAAGCCAAGCCAAGACAAGAGACACAAGATGTGATGGCTAGCTAGGTACAAACCCCAATATGGGGAAACCCTTTGATCAAATCTTCTTTTATCTTCAATAATTCAACAAAGAGAAATATTACAAAGATTTGATTTATATCAGCAGTAGCAAATCCTATATCAGCCCTAAGCTAGGGTAGTAAACCCTAGATCGAACTCGTCAAGTCTCCACTAGTGAGTCGTTCACTGTGCACCTATCCAAGACTTCGTCATGTACTAGTCCAAAACTTCACCGCGCATTAGTTCAAGACTTCATTGTGCACTAGTCCAAGACTTCATCACGCATCAGTCTAAGACTTTGTCGTGCACCAATCCAAGACTTCACTATGCACCAGTCCAAGACATCGA
The DNA here is from genome assembly GCA_000404065.3 of Pinus taeda. Taxonomy (NCBI): domain Eukaryota; kingdom Viridiplantae; phylum Streptophyta; class Pinopsida; order Pinales; family Pinaceae; genus Pinus; species Pinus taeda. Next base: position 15,095 of record APFE031184173.1, on the reverse strand, counting down.
ACGACCTGTTTTGGCTTGGGTGAGAGAGAGAGCCTTTCTGCATAGGAGAGAGAGAGATATGATGAGAAGTGAGTGACCAAATGAGGAGGAGTCATCCTGTATTTATATAAAAATGTTGAAGGTGAATAGATGTGTTTGTTGGGCATCTGAGCCTACATAAGTTGTTGGCTAACTTTGATAATTTTTCAATAATCAAAATAAATTCATAACTCCATAAATACTTATCAGAACCGGATGATCGTTAGATCAATCCTACACCTCTTGACGAGAGGAATCTAGGAAAAATATTATCAACCATGAATAAGGTGACCCACATGGAGTTTGGGCCTAGTTGCCAATTTTAAGACTCCCTCTCAACTAGGGATAACTCCATCTGCAATTCATTTTACGTCGCTACTATTCATCCATCAAATGCACTGCCTTGTATAGCTTGACCCCTACTCTGCTCTCCTATGCTTTGTTCTATTATTCTCTGCTTGAACTATGAAGAAGAAGAAGTGATTGAGGATGTTTCATACCATCCTCCACTGACCCGAAGTCAGTCTGGAGTGTGTACCAATTTCATTGGTCCCAGACCAGTCCTCTACTGACCCGAAGTCAGTTTTAGAGGGTGTGCCACTCTCACTGGTCCTAGACCAGTATCATTGATCCTAGATCAATGGAGGTCATCCTAGCATAGGGAGTAGGTACATACAACGATGTGTCCATCGATAGAACTACTATGGTCCCTATCCTCATTTCCCCGCTCATTGATCAGATGAGAGGTACTTCCCATGGGTCTCAGACTACATGGGTAGGATGCCTCAACAGGAGAACTAATCATCCTATCCACAAGAGAATGAATCATCCTGTCTAGTGGATGCCATGGAGAACTAATCATCCTAGCCTACAGGAGAATGAATCATCCTGTTCCACAATCACCATAGAGAATGAATCATCCTAGCCCACAGGAGAGCTAATCATCTTGTTCCATAGTTGCCACGGGGTGTCAGGGGAAGGTTGAACCTTTTACCCTATACAAAGTGCACCAACAGGGGATGGTGAGTTACCCTATGGTCATATGTTGCTCCAAGAAGTACCCCACGCCCCCCTGGAGCTCCCAGAGCTCAGTACATCATATTTTACCCTCAAAAGAGGGTCTCTGAATGACTCTAAGTCGTTCTCGAAAAGTCAGAAATTTGACCTTTCCTAGGGGCTTTGTAAAAATGTCAGTGACCTGTTCATCTATACTGATATGTTGGAGCCTTATAGCTCCTCACTGCACCATGTAATGAATACAATGGTACTTAATATCGATATGCTTGGAGCGATCATGGATTATGAGAGTCTCTGATAAACGAATCCCGCTCTGGTTGTCACATAGGATCATGGTGGTATCCAATGTAAATCTAAACAGCTCACTAAAGAGCTTTCGTAACTAGACTGCCTCACAAGAGGCCATGCTAGCAGCAATGTATTTTGCCTCGGTAGTGCTCAAAGCCACAGACTTCTACTTCCTGCTCATCTAGGATATCAAAACAGATCCCAAGGAGAAACAACACCCGAAAGTTCTCTTACAGTCCACCACATTGCCTACCCAATCAGCATCAGTATATCCAAGTAGTCTCACATTTCTGGTAGTGTATCTTAACCCATAAGTAATTGTGCCACAAAGATATCTCAGTAGATTCTTGGCACCAATCCAATGTATGTGGTGAAGATCAACCATGTGTTGACTCAACGTGTTGACTGCAAAGAATATATCTGGACGAGAGTTCACAAGGAACATCAATGCTTCGATGAGTTGACGATACTCGGTGGTATTTCGTAAAACAGGTCCAGTAGCACTACCGCTTAACTTCTTGAAGTCAAGCTCCATCGGGGTGGTTACGGGCTTGCAGTCCACCATGCTGAATCTCTCCAATATCTTCACCACATATTTTCATTGAGATAGGAAAATCTCCCCTGGTTTCTGCCAGATTTCTAGTCCTAGGAAATAGTGCATAAATCCTAGGCCTTTCATCTTGAACTCAAAAGCCAGCTCCCTCTTACATTCATGAATGAGAGGGTATGCACCTGTTAGAAAGAGGTCGTCAACATATAGCACTAGTATGAGAGGCTTGTCATCTATAACCTTAAAGTAAAGGTTGGGGTCGGCTTCACTCCTAGTGAATCCTAACTTCATCAAGTATCTATCGATCCTCTCATACCATGCTCGAGGTGCTTGCTTTAGCCCATAGAGGGCCTTCTTCAACCTACACACATGAGATTCTCGATCATGAATCTCAAATCCTTCAGGTTGTTCCACATAGACCTCTTCTTTGATCGAACGATGTAAGAACGCAGTCTTGACATCCATCTGATGTAGGTTCCGTCCTTGCAAAGTAGCAAGGGCTATGATCAAGCGGATGGTGGTATATCAGGCAACAGGTGAAAATATCTCATCATAGTCTATACCTTTCTTCTGGGAGAAGCCACGAGTGACAAAATGACCCTTATACTTTTCCGCACTTCCATCAACTGCATGCTTTATCTTGTAAAGCCATTTTGAAGTGACAACTTCCTTGTCATGGGGCCTAGGGACTACATCCCAGACATCGTTCTTCATAATAGACTCATATTATTTGGTCATAGCATGTTTCCATACTTGATTCTTGACAACATCTATGAATGATGAAGGCTCTTTTTGGATGATCGTGCTCATGATGGTCAGGTATCCCTGATACCTGTTTGGTTTCTTACTTTCACGGAAGGTTCCTCGAGGTGTTGTGTGTCCTTCAGCATCATCAAGTGTCCCCCTAAGCCATGAAGGCCTCTTCCTTGAAGAGGAGGGCTTAGGTGGAGGAGGATCAATAGGATACAAGGGTTCTTCTACATCGGGTATTGTCTCCTCTTCTTTTTCTTTCGATTCCCTAGTGTCAGCTCTTGAGTGCTCCTCTAAGTAGGAAGATTGTCCACCTTTCTAAGGGCCATATCTTCATCAAAGATGACATCATGACTAATCTTGATTTCCCTTTGACCAGCTACATAGATTCTATAGCCCTTAGTATTTTCACTATAACCCACAAAGATTCCTTCCTTTCCAGATGCACCCAATTTATTCCTTTTCTCTTTCGGCACATGAAAATATACCGAGCTTCCAAAAATTCTAAAATGAGATACGTCAGGTTTCTTACTGGTGAACATTTCTTCAGAAGTTTTGGAACCCAATGCTTGATGAGGGCATCTATTTTGTACATATATAGTGGTGTTCATAGCTTGGGCCCATAGAAACTTCAAAAGTCTTTGATCATGGAGCATAGCATGGAGAACTTCCACAATCGTACGGTTCTTCCTTTCTACCACACCATTCTTCTCAGGAGTATAGGGTGTAGTGGTCTCCCTCTTAATGCTAGCCTCTTTGAAAAATTCATGAAACTCATTGGATTCATATTTAGTCCCATTATCATTCCTTAGGATCTTGATCTTATTTTCGGTTTGATTCTCGATCAAGGCTTTGAAGTGCTGAAACCAAGAAAACACTTCATCCTTCTTTTTCAAGAAATATATCCAAGTCTTGCGAGAATAATCATTTGTAAAAGTGAGGTAATATAAATATCCTCCCAAAGAGTTCACAAGCATCATACCAGATATGTCCGAGTGAACCAACTACAATATATCGGAGGTCTTGCTTTGGCTTGAGGGGAATGGTCCCCTTTTGAGCTTCCCTTTGGCACATCCTAGACATACACCTTCTTGCTCTAATATGAGCTCAGGCATCCTAGTTACCATTCTTCTTACATCGGGTAGAGATTTATAATGAAGGTGAGCAAACATTTGATGCCATAATTTGGACTAAAGTGATGTGTCACAAGTCATGACACCCAACGGACTTCCTCCGACCTGATAAAATGAATCAACTCGAAACCAAATATTAAAAGCATCTTTAAAGTTCTTTTTCCATACATGTACCTTTCCATCGTTGAAATCCACCTTGTAGCCTTTGTCTTCCATTACCAAAATGGACACTAGGTTCTTTTTGAGATTAGGTACATATAATACATCTTGTAAGTGGATGGTATTACCCTGATTTAGTTGAAGAGTGACATTTCCTACGCCTTTCACGGGATATTTTGAATTGTCTCCAAGAACAATTTCCAGGTTGGTTTCTTTCTCAACCGGATTGTAGAGAGCTTCTTTGTAACTAGTGAAGTGCCTTGAGGCACCACTATCAATAAGCCAATTTCCCAGTGAGTCTGGGGGAGCAGTAGTAGATAGAGCAACTAGTAGATAATATTCATCTTGCTTATTATCAACAATGTTAGATTCATACCTGGAATTTCTTGCCTTCTCGAATGGTTTTCCTCTTCCTTGATTTCCGACACTTATTTTACCTTTGCCATTTGACTTGCCATTCCTTTGATTGGTTTAAGAGGGATTTTGATCATCATCCCGGTGTGAGTCCCTTTTATCAGGGCATTCCCTTGCATAGTGACCCGTTTTATTGCAATTGTAACATCGTCCTTTTCTTCCACCCTTTGCTCCAGCCTTTCCTTTGAATTTAGCCCCAGAATTGTTTCTTCTTTTAGTGTGAGAAGAAAAGGCAGAGGGATGACCTTTAAGTATGGGTATTTCTTGCTCTTCCATCCTTGTTTCTTCTTGAATGCATCTTGCCATTAATTCCTAAAATCTAGGAATTACGTTATTGTTGAGAAGAGTAGTCCTGAATATATACCATTCAGATGGGAGTCCTCCAAGAGTGGTGAGTGTCATTTCCCTGTCAAGAATTAATCCCCAATATATAGGATATCGTTCTTGATCTCGGTGATTCTTAAGAAGTATGCTTGCATACTCTCATCTTTTCCCTTCTAAATTTCCTTCAGCTTATTTCTAAGAAATAAGACTTGATTTGCATTATAAACTTTAAATAAACTCACCAGTCTATCGTAGATTTCTTTGGAGGTGTTCATCTTAGAAACATAGGCCACCAAGTGTTTGTCGATAGAGTCCCAGATGATCTTCTTTGCTTTGACTTCTCCCTTGGTCCATTTGTTCCTAGCAGCAGTGGATGCATTTGATGGAGGCTCAACAATTCTGCCTCTCACATGGTCCAACACTTCCTGTTCTTCTAATGTTAGATCGAGAGACATCTTCCATCCATGATAGTCAAACCTCTCACGGAGTTTGTCTTCAGCGGGGAAGTGTGTTGAGAACCCCATGATTTCTTTCAGATAGCCTTGTCAACATTATCTTCGATGATTTCTCTTGCTCTTGCTTGGGCTTTGTCTTCACCTCAGCTCTGATACCATTTTAAGTTATGGTATGTTCTATTCTTAGAGTAGTTTACTTATATTTCTTATTATTATCCACAAATTAGCAATCACATGTACATTAAGTAAAGTGTAGATAGAACATTCAAGCGATTAACAAAAAACAAGCCAAGACAAGAGACACAAGATGTGGAAGCTAGCCAGGGACAAACCCCAATATGGGGAAACCCTTTGATCAAATCTTCTTTTATCTTCAATAATTCAGCAGAGATAAATAGTACAAAGATCTGATTTATATCAGCAGTAGAAAACCCTATATCAACCCTAATCTAGGGCAACAAACCATAGATCGAACTCGTCAAGTCTCCAACGGTGAGTTGTTCACCGTGCACCAATCCAACACTTCATTGTGCACCAGTCCAAGACTTCACCGCACATCATTCCAAGACTTCGCCATGCACCAGTCCAAGACTTCGCTGCGCATCAGTCCAAGACTTCACCGTGCACCAGTCCAAGACTTCGTCGTGCACTAGTCTAAGACTTTGAACGACCTGTTTCGGCTCGGGTGAGAGAGAGAGCCTTTCTGTGCAGGAGAGAGAGAGATATGATGAGAAGTGAGTGACCAAATGAGGAGTGATCTTGTATTTATATCCAAACATTGAAGGTGAATAGATGTGCTTGTTGGGCATCTAAGCCTACATAAGTTGCTGGCCGACTTTGATAATTTGTCAATAATCAAAATAAATTCATATCTCCATAAATACTTATCGGAATCAGATGATATTTAGATCAATCCTACACCTCTTGAAAAGAGGAATCTAGGAAAAATATTATCATCCATGACTAAGGTGACCCACATGGATTTTGGCCCTAGTTTCCAATTTTAACACCCTGTCACCAATAAAATAGACAAGAGTAACCACGCGTGGTGGAAGGTCTTTCCTTGCTCTTGAGCTTCCTTGTAGTTCGTTAGGAATTCTTCGCAGAGGAACTCAACCCAGTTGAATTGGACCCCCTCCATGCATTTCTCTTCCTGTTACACTGAAATTTGTCACCATGACTATCTGCAGTTAATATGGCTCCATCAATAGTCATATTATCCTCCTTGTCAAGCCTAATACCTCTGCTCTTCATGTCAAACTTCAAAAAGAGAGAAAGTCACTAAAAAACATGTTTATCTCTGGGTACGCGGGTTCTCTCTACCTTGCCTGCGTGTACGCATCCCAAACTCATTGTACCTGCGTACTTGTACGCTCTGTAAGCCAAAGGATGGGTGCGTACCCCTGTAAAGGTCAAAAGGCGCGAGTTTCATCTTTAAAAAGTTACTTGTGGTCACTTCTAGAGCCTTCTAGAAGAGTGTTTGACGTGTATTGAGCGCCTCCAGATGGTTCATGCATCCCTATGATAGAGGAGCTTATCCCATCAAGAGAGGAGCTACCCCATCCAAAAGAGGGAGTATCCCATTGATGTTGGAACTGAATAACCTCCTCTAGAATACTATAAATACAGGCATTGGGCCAGAGGAGGGAAGGTTGAAAAGCTGAACATTCTAAAGGGTAAATGCTGCTGGAATTAGGACTTCCATTGTTGACTTGTGAGGAGAGATCACTATCCTTCCTTGTTGCCATATTGGGAGTGGGTGAGCTTGTCAAAGTAGAGGAAATCTCTTGTTGGACCCTGGGAGGAGCTTGCACAACACCAAGGCTCAGGTTGTAATGGTTCCTTTTTTGTTTCCTTAATACAAATAAGTCCATTCTTCTCAATGATTTGTTGTTAATGAATTATTTCATGTACTCCTTGGTCTATATGATGAATATGCTTTGTTTTATGAAATATTCAGGTGTTATGTAATCGTTTGACTGTTAGTGTATGCAGGTCTTAAAGTGAAGGAGGAGCTCATCTGGATCAGCAAGGCTGGACTGCTATGACAAGCGTTGGATTTGAGGTAGGATCGAACAACACTTGGTTTCTCATAGAATAATGTATGTTTAGAGAAGGATTGCTCTTGTTTGTCTTGTTTGTCACTAGAGAGTCTTAGACTCCTAGGGAGGTTAGGTTTGTCCGCAAAAATAACTCTTTCCGCATGAAAATCATCAATAAAAGCATTCTTAAACTTTCCTTCATTCTGCAAAAAGGCATTAATTTTATTGTCATCCCAGAAAACTTGCCAATACCTCAAATTATCAGGAATAGTAGGCCTATGTTTGACATGAATTTCAAATTTGTTGCTAGAATTCATTGGAATCTTCAAATTGTTGGTTGCAGTGGCAAGTGAATCTACTATGACGTTTTTAGTCCGAGGTACTGCTGTCAAGGTATATTATGGAAACATCCTCAAAATATCCAGAACTACATTTCTATAGGCTCTCATCTGCGGATGTTTTGCTTGATATTCTCCTTTTACTTGTTTAATCACTAGCTCTGAATCACCATAAACATAAATCATTTTCGCATCTAGCTTCTTCAAAACTTTAAGACCTATAATCAAAGCCTCATACTCCACTTCATTATTAGAGCAATCAAAATCTAACTTGTAGGAACATACTCTAAAATTACTTGGGACTTTGGAAGGCTAGAAAGCAGGGCTTTGAATCCAAATTCCAATACCAGCACTGTCCTTACCCACAACGCCATCAAATTCCATGCTCCAAAGACCAGCTTCATCTTCTAGATGCTAAAATTTTGTCTCCTATTCTACCTTACCTTTGCTGATTACTTCATTTTTATGCTCTTCACTGACATTTTGCTGTTGTGTAGGCTGCTTAGAAGAAATTGCTATTTTTTCTTTTTCTTGATTAAGAACTTCTCTAAAATTCTAGGAAATTTCTAGTACATAATCTACTTCTACAAGCTGAATATCTACATCATTTAATCCACTATCATAGTACAAAACAAAGGACTCTAAATCAATATGTACAACATTTATCAGATGATTCACAAGCTTCTCTTTACTAGTGATCATATACTTCATTTTATTTTCGCGGTACAACTTTCTCAATTGACCGAAAAAAGGAATGGTAGCATAAGAGAAGTCAAGTTGTAAAGTGCCTTTGAGTTTAGCAACCCATGATCTAGATAAGAGCATACCAAATCGATGCAATATATCAACAACTACCACATCCATCAAGACATTTTTGGTTGGGATTTGATCTAAAGAAACCACCAAATATTTGATGAGACCAATGCAACGAACTCTACCAGAGTCAAAGGAGTACAAATCATGATTTTTCCTAGTGATATCCAGGCCCAACTTTTCCATAATTACTTTAGGCATCAAATTGTGAGAAGCTCCGTAATCTAACATAACAATATGGAGAATATACTGATGCAATCTAAGGCTGAGATAAAAGGGAGGAACTTCACTATCTTCAGGCTGACCTTCTATGGCTAGACCAAAAATGAGCTTAGGATGATCATCCTCGACATTCACCATGTCTGACAAAGGATATATTTGCAATATTCTAGATACATGGTGTTTGTAATTGCTATTCTTAACAAGCCCAGTCAAAGGAACAGACACTTTTAATTTAGCAATTTCACTTTCTAAATTAAAGGATGAAAACTTTTCTACCTCTTTGACACCAATTTCCTTATCCACTTGTTCTTTTGCTGCACTATCTTTTTGCTGATTGTTCTTCTCATTTGCAGTAATACTTGTTGATGGTACCTTGATGGGATTCGGATTAGCAAGATCTTTCCCTTTCTTCTGAATGTTTGAGGAATCATTATTTGATTACACATCTTTTATTTTCTAAATGGGATTGACTGTACATCTCTGCTCCTTAAAGAGTACTGCCTCTATTGTGTAGTCAAACAATTCATATAACCACGCTGATTATCGTCAGATTCAGCCTCTAAAACCACATCATTTGCTAAGATGTAATCCTCATGCATTTGAACGTCTAGAACTTCTGTGTACTCTTCATCTTCGGTCAGAAATATAAGCATGCCATCAGTAGTGAAAAAGTGATTTGTTTCAATTACCGGATGTTCCTCATCTTCTTCTTCCATTCCTTGAACATAATTGTGCTGTAAGGGAGCTCTAATATGTTGTTGTGCTAGTTGCTCTAATGCTTTTTGTTCTCTCTACTTCATTCAGAATTGGGGCTACTGCTATCCTCCAAAGTTTGGATTTCGGATTGGTGATTCATGGCTATCTATGATGGTTAACCAGTCAACCATCCTCTCCACTGTTCAAATCAATGTATCCATATTTACATTTGAAGTAGATGCTTATTATTTTATGGTCACGCTTTTCTCATACCTCATTCTTGTTCTTTTGGCTAGCAAGTTCACTTCTACACTCACAACATCCTTTTGCATGTCTTCTAGTGTGGTAGGCTCACATTCTCACAACTAATATGACATATCAGCATCGAAACCGTCTGGAAACTTGAGTAAAGAAAATCCCTCCAGTGGTTTAATGTTGGTAGGAATAGCATTGTATATTGCATTAAACCTCACACAATAGTCTTGCACACTCTCACTGACATCTTCTGAAGTCGATTCTTCTTCACCTCCCACTGATCCAAGAACTGGCTATGGAGGATTGGTAAAGTGGTCATAGAAGTTGGTGGTAAAGATCTAAACCATTTTTGAACTTCACCTCCAAAGCTTTGTACAAACAATCTCATCATCACATCTTCAATCTCTACTTCATGGCGGTCAAATAAATCATTCATTTTATCAACATGTTGCTAAGCTGTAATGGTTTGAGTGGCATCAAAGAAAGGTATTTTGGTTTGATAATCAGTGGGCATGGCGCCAAGATTCTGAGGTAAAACAAGGGGTGCATATCGGGCAGCCATAACTTGAGGTGGATTTAAAGCAAGGATTGGGCTACTAGGATTTGATGGGGCACTGGGAGTAGTAGGTGATTGATGGGGAATGGTAGGCTATGTTATCGGGAAAACTAGTGTCCATTCAGAGCTGTTAGTCCCACTAAGACGGGTAGCTACCTTAGAAACAAACAAACTAAAGTTACTTGTGTTTTCCTTTATGAGAGATAGATGAGAGAGAAGCAGAGAGTACCAACTTCAGTCTTTCGCTTGGCTCCTTGCTTGTTTCCTCCCTCCTTTTACATAGCTTTGCCACTCCTTCCTTACTTGTCCCGCTTCAAAGAACACATGTAGATTCAAAGCAGCATAATACCATCAAAGCATAGAGATATATAACCATAAAAAATATAGGATCATATGTATATTAACCATACAAATGCATATATCAATACAAGATTGTTAAACACACATGGTGAGGGAGAACAATTAGGAAAGATAAAACATGCGATACAATTTTTATTCACAAAAGATGTACATTTATAGTACAATATGGTGACCGTTGGGATTCACATCCCAAGGTCCCTTGGACTGCTTTGTCCATTCGGCTTCCACGCTAACCCTTTAGGATTAGGTGTCCAACATTCCCCCCCTTAATCCGAAGGGTTATGTATGAGTCCAAGAAGAGAGGTGTAATACAAAATGTGCAAGAATGCATGGTAGCACTAGGTTGAATGTGCTCTATGAAATGTTGGTATAAAGGGCGGTGGTTTAAGGATAACCACCAACACTGGAACGCTTAGTGCAGTTCCTGGAACTCTTCCAAAACTGGCAAGAAGCTGTAAGTCTTCTGCTAGAGGAAGTGATCCTATTGTTTTAAAGAGGGAAACCTTCAACCATAAAGGGAGGCCTCACCCCATATAAAAGGTAAAACTTCAACCTGTAAAAGGGAAGTCTCAACCTGTGATGGTTTAAGGATGACCAACAACTCTGGAATGCTTATGCAATTCTTGGAACTCTTCCAAAATTGGCAAGAAGCTGAAGTCTTCTGCTAGAGGAAGTGTTCTCAATTTTGTTCCGGAACTCTTCCAAAACTGGCAAGAAGCTGTAAGTCTTCTGCTAGAGGAAGTGTCCCACATCACCAACTGAAGGCATGTTCAGGCATCTTTGTCTCTGGCTACAACTCTGAAGCTGGTGTGGCACGTTGTGGCTCAGGCTCGCTTGATGTGGCTTTGAAGCTTGTAGATGACCATCATTTCCCCCCCTGTCATATACAAGGTGAGAAGATGGAGAAAACTCAACTGCAAGACTGTTCAATATTCTGGAACAAGTTCTGACATGTGTTTGAAATATCTTCTTGGCTGTTGATGCCCATTGCCAAGAAGCGATCCATCCTAGATGAATCTTTGTTCTTGCAGGACGTTTGTTTTTGAAACATCTGTTTGAAGAATGACTGGTTTTATTACAGTGCTTACATGGATGAAGATCAAAACAGTGATCTTTCAGATGGCCAACTCGGTCATAGTGTTGGCATTTCCGATCTGTTGTTGTTGTTGCTGTTGTGGAAGAGGAGCAGAGTCTGGAACAGCTGTAGCTGTACTGTCATGAGGAGTAGGTGAACTGTCATAAATGAAACCAACACTCTGAAACTGAATGGGCTTGGTGTAGTCTGGAATATGAAAGGACAAGTCCTTGTCATATCCAAGACCAGTTCTGTGCTTGTTGTGGACAAGCTGTTCCCAAGGTCTGATGATGGGCTTGGGAAGTGCAGACTGAGTTTCTGCATCTGCATGTACAACTGCTGCTTTATTTGAATGAACATGAACATTATTGACTTGTTGTTTATGGGAGTCTGTTTCAATCTTCTGAACAGAAATAGGTTCAGAAAGAGGACTCCATTGCTGTAGTTCTTCTTGCTGCAGCTTTGTCTCAAGCTGCAAAAACTCAATATTCTCATGTGCAGTTTGCAGAGAGGTTTGGATGTCAAAAAGAGTGCCTTTGTTGACGTTCACAGTGTCTTCAACAGTAGATAACATTAATGTGCTCAATAGCTCTAAACAATAATTAATTCTGGCCATTTTCTCCAATATTAAACTTACACTGGGCACAAGTTAACACAGTTACAACAACAAATTCCAACAAACCTCTGAATGTTTTATCAGCACCAGCATTGGGAGGACTGACTTTGTTTGTTAAGAATCTCAGATCAACAGGTTTTGGAATCCGAGGTGCTGCAAATAAGAGCCTAGTTTGCGTTGTCAAAAAGAATGGATGTTGCAGGTCTTTCACAAACAAACCTCTGATCAAGTTGCGAGTAGCAGAACTTATGGTCAGAGAATCTGAGAGCTTTAATGGCTGCCCAACAACGTTCTCTAACATTTCTCAGATTCAGCAAAAACTAAGCAAAAAATAGCCACTTTGACAGAATTGGAGACAAGATTGGTGATAATCTGCTGAAATCGTCCAGGATCACCGATGACAATCTCTGGGACTCTTTCAGATACAAATACTGCCAGCTTCTCTTTATGCCTTTGGCCTATGTTTTGGCAGAAAAGAGAGACAAAACACTGTCGAGAACAGTGCGAATATGAAAAGGGACTGTCTCAAGTTCAAGACGTCCAGATTCAATTTTGCCTGGTCCAGAACTTCATTTATTAACGTTATTAAAGCTTTTCCACTTGCTTGTGCTGTTTGAGCATAGTCCTTCTGTGTAGCATCCAAGTCTGTATCTGAAGCATACCAAGATCGCCATTCACTGCTCAATTATTTTCTCATATTTTCTGAAACACTGATGTTGCCTTCTGTCGTCCTCCCCTGACATGGAATCTACAGGGACCTCCCAATAACTAATTAACTTGAAACCTAGTAGCCTAACAATATCGCTCCAAATTTAAATCTGGGTATGACAGTCTGAAATGCAACGTTAGGGTTTATGGGCGTTTTTTTTTTTTTGGTTGAAGGTATTGATTCTGTATGCGCACATGCATTCGGCACTCCAACAGCAATTTATCAACCACCAAAGTATGCACTCTACAGGGATCTCATTGCAAATGAATCGATGCTCAAATGCTCATACCAGATTGATCAAATTTTTTGTTTTCGGCGCGAGAGGCACTAAAAATCGATTGATCAGCGTTCGAATCCTTACAGTTGATATGGGGGATTGGCGTGACAGTATCTGGAACTATTTATGTTTTGGTTTTGCTTGGCCTTCTGAATACGACCCTGCCTATACAAACTCAGAGGGATACATGGACTCGACACGTCTCCAGTTTAGTGATGAGGGACTTGATACGATGTAGTAAGAAATGCAGTTTGACTTCGTTGGTCCTCAAAGGACCTGGCCGATCCTACCTAATTTAAGAATCCAAAAAAATTGCAACCCGATCAACATGCTTTATGATGGTTCTGGCATCAAAACTATGAGTCGCCTTACCATTTTCAATTCATTACAAACCGAAGAGAAATACTATGCCTGGAACCGATCAATAAAGAGGCCTGAGGCTGCCAACAAAGTGCAATCTCTTTGCACTATATTCCCTTGCTGCGCACACTTGAATTTTCTTGCCTTCATATATGCAATTGAGCGTGCCTACTCTCGCATAGTAAATTCCTGTAATTTTCATCCCTTAATTGCGTCACTTCCTGACGGATTGCTTATGCCCAACCTTCCGTACCACGCCCCAGCAAGCCCATCCACGTTCAGTTTGATTATGGACGTCAGAGCCTCCACGAACAACCACAATTTGTGAAATCAATCAAATGAACCCACATTGAGCTGCGTACTGAATGTCGCCTAAAACACCATGCTCGGAATCTGATGTGGTAATTAACAAAAATTTGATGGAGTCCATTAATTATCTGAGTCTTCGATACTCTTCAGCTTCTCATAAAAAGAAATGTCTTTGCACACATAGGCAGAAATGTCTTTAAACTTCATCTGCTTATTTACCAAGAGTGGCTCAAGCATGGAACTAGCCCTCTCTTCGCGAAATAGGTGCGAGCTATGGCCACTCCCTCAGTGTTGAATCCGTTTCTGAGGCAGAGCTGGGTCGGACGTTTCACATTCCCGTGTGGACTAGAATCACCCCTCTCACTGTAGCTCCTGGAATATCGCCGAGAAAAGGGAATGATGACTTCGAATATGGGTTCTGTCTTCTTGAAGGGAGAAGCGTTTAATGCACCAGATTTTAAAACGCATATGTCAGAGGGCATATGACAGTGGGCTAGCAACAGATTTTAAAACGCATACAATATCAAAGCCATCAAAGCCATGTCAGGACAGAGGCAGTGCAGGGCAGATACGTTATGGCAGAGGCAGTGCAGGGTAATGAAGGCTAGGCCAGCGCTATTCAAGGCAACTCAGACCAGTTGCTCAGGGAAAACAAGCCACACATCATGGCTCTGATACCATGTTAAACAGACATGGTGAGGGAGAACAATTAGGAAAGATAAAACATGCGATACAATTTTTATTCACAAAAGATGTACATTTATAGTACAATATGGTGACCATTGGGATTCACATCCCAAGGTCCCTTGGACTGCTTTGTCCATTCGGCTTCCACGCTAACCCTTTAGGATTAGGTGTCCAACAAAGATTAAGAAATATACAAGAATATGGAGGAAAAGTCAAATAGCGTTATTGATAGAAGTAGTAGAAGAGAGGATTACAACCCATTGGTTTGACCTAGCGCCATCCTCCCAGCATGAAAGCCCTTTTCACCTCATGAAAAGCTAGATCACCCAACAATACAATGTTGCACAGAGAAACCAACAACACTTACAAAATAGAAATTTCCAGCCTCTGGATCTCTAGGATGAGGGATCCATATATAGATATTTGTAGGTGGGGGAGTTAGCTTATGGGATTTTGATTAGTGTCATTTATCTGATAGTTCTTTGTTCCACTTGGATATTTCATGATATCTTACTCATCCCTGGGCAAATTCAAAGAGGCAAGTGTCAAATGGACAATTTCTAGAAGATTCTCTGGGTTTCCACCTAGCATACTGCCTCTACCAATTGTCTGCTCTTGCTCATCGCACCCTACAGAAGGGATTTTCAATATGCATCGCACTTTTTGCATGTA
>APFE031184171.1:0-53359 GCA_000404065.3 Pinus taeda | reverse complement strand
ACATTACATAAATGAACAATTCTTGGATGATACAACTGAAAAGACCTCCTTTCTATATATAGGAGTCTAAGGGGTCATAACATAATCAGAGCCTACATAACAATAATAATGTAAGGGCACAATAATAACCATAGTGGGCTTCTATGGGGCACAATAGTAACAATATGGGCACTACATGGGTACATCAATATAATAAGGGGGTTGTACTAATAACAATAAGGGGTTACACTAGTAGTATAGGGCCTAACACTTGATTTCCAACTCTTTGGATGATTGTGGTGAAAACTTGAATGGTATGCCACATGATTTAATATGTATGGCTTGAACAAACACTTCATCAAAATCATCAGTATTAAACATCAATAATGTATGTTGCAAATATGAATGTAAACTGTCGATGTATTTTAATAAAGTTTCACATGTATCCAATGAAATACCAAGCACCAACGCTTTCTTTCTGAACTCTAGAGTAAACTTCTGAACACTCTGCCCTTTACCTTGCCTCAAGTGCTGCCAATCAATAATAACTTTCTACATGTATCCTAAAGGATAGAATTTTTTTCCAAGAGATTTTAAAAACTTAGACCATGAAGAGATAACTTTACCTTTTCAATTTAGATCTATCTGAGTTTTACTTTCCCACCAGATTAAAGCTCTCCCCCCTATTCTAAGTGTAGCTAACTGAATTTTCCTTTTATCGTCAGAAATGTTCTGAATATGACAATACAATTCTAATTGCTTAATCTAGTTATCTAACTTTTCAGGATTCATTTCTCCGTCATAAATAGGTAACTCAAATTTTACATCAATTTTCAAAAGAGATGTTTTCTTAGGTTTCTTTTTTCTTTTAGCTTCTGAACTGGATGAAGAAGAAGAAGATGATGATGATGGAGATGATAGAGGTGAAGGTGGTTTATCAGCCTTACCTTTACCTTTGTCGTTCTTCGATGTCTTTGAAGAAGAAGCTGCATCTATCACCTTCTTATATTCGTAAAGTTCTCCCAAAATCTACTGCATACTCAAGAATGCTTGCTGAAATTGTTCCTCACTCATCTTAGTTTTTAGGTGTTTCACCTGCATCAGATCCTATCATGGTCAACTCTTCGCTTTCCAATCTCTGGATCAATCTCGTCGAGGATTCCTTCTCCATGTTGTGACTTTGACCTGGTTAACATTCACTAACAAATTCTATAAATGAAACCTACTCCGATACCAAATTATAAGATCTAAAATGATTATATGTTAAACTGAAGTAGAATTGATTAATGCCAACAATGAATTGAATGTTAACTTAAAGTGCTTTAATCGTGAGAACTATTTAAAAGGAAATAATTTACGAAAGATGAGAAACATAAGAAATATGTAAACTAAAGTGAAAATCAGAAAAACACATTGATAGCAAACAACGAGATTGATTATGGAGTTCATCCCTGATGGACTACGTCTCTGGGTCTGCTTTCAAGATGGGCGACCGCTTTATTAGGATTGAATTTGAGGAGGTCGATTACAAAACAAAATAACCAGGCTGATTGTGCATGCAGGAACTTCTGGTCACTGTTACAAGAAATCTCTTTGAAATATCTTTCTAATGCCTATCACGGTTCCCAATTACGACTCTGGATGCTCCTATTACACTGAAAACAAAAACTACCTATAAGCTCCAGAATCTGCATGCAAAACTTCAAAACCACTAATACCTTCTTCAAAGAACAAAACTGCCTTTATAACCCTGCAAATGCATTCAAACTCCTTCATGCCGAGTTTAGGAATGAACTAGCTTCTCTTTAGGGTTAAATTAGGGTTTATGGCTAAGCTTTAATGTCACATAGTGACATTCACCACTTTTTTTAATTAAGTTAACAAAAAATATAACAATAAACCCACTTTAGAACTTTAGTTTAGCTGAATCCATTAGCGGCTAGCTAACCGGGCAGAGGAAGCACAGACAATGCATGTGAATAGGTGATAGACCATTTGTGGTAACCTCCAGGTTGATGGTTCCGATGATTGACCTTGACTGTTCTCATGCGTAGTGATGGTTGGTGGATAGTCTGGCGGTTCCGACGCGGTCTCCCCACCGTGGTTTTGTAGAGTTGTTCACACGTCAAAGCTAACCTTGACTGCAACTATCAACCCAAATGATGGAGACTAACTTCTGTCTGTGCGGTCTACCACCTTCTGTTCACACGCTTGTGATTCCAATGTGGTCTAAACCTTGTAGTTAGGGACCTGTTTTATATATATTTTGCAATGTTTTGTGTTTTATATGGTTTGTAATATAACATGGTCTGAATGGGTTTTGTAGGTTAGGGTTAATGCTTTATTTTTAATGTATGGTTTAGGTATAGGTTAGGGTAAAGGGTTTGTATTTGTTTTGTACCATTGATTTTTAGTGCTAGGACTTAGGTTTAGGTTTTAGTCTTTACATCATTTTGTTCTAAAAACCCATTTACAACAAATTGTCACAAAGTGACATTCAAGCCCACATGACGATAACCATGGATCAAAATTAACAAGAAAACCCTAGCGAAGTTGGCGACGAACATGAGTCGACAACCAAACACTAGAGGAAATGACGACAATCACATGTTGACAACCAGTCTACAAAACCCTATCCTTCGAACACCATGAAAACCATTGACGTCACCAAACAACCTGAACCATAAAAATCACTATTGAAGCTGAAGACACCAGACAATGAATGTTGTGATGACTACTGAAGAATCTAATAAAGTTCAAGACCTCATCGACAAATTAACATTTGATGATCACTTCGATGTTGAACCACTAAAGACTCTGCTTATTCTGGACTAACAAGATCCTCTTGGATCAACAAATGTACATTTTTTTCACAACTCTACAACTTTTATTATTTCTTGTAGGTCTATAAAATGAAATATCCATAAGCCTTGTAAATTCACAACGAAGTTTTTTTTTCATTGAAACATTCTACCTCAACTTTCTACGTGTTTGTATATGCAAGCAATATATGTGTAATTCACCAAGTTTCCCAAATACACCAATTATGAATAACATCGCAACATGATATTTCACAATTCAACAAATGGGTGTTATATGTGTGCATTTGTGTGTGTTTGTGTAATAGTTAACAAATATAGTAAACATTGAATGGTTTTGTCATTGATGCTAATCTAGAAAATTTTCGTGAGTGCTTTCAAACAAAAATCCCCATCATACAAGACCTTTTACTAACACTTACATTTTCTTGTGAAATCATGAGTAATGTGAATGATTAAGCAACTTCAACAAACTATCAACATGAAAGAAGGAAAAAATAATCATGAAGCAGACATAAACACACAATATGATAATGGAGTTCACCGAATGTAGGTTATGTTTCCACGCCCAGTGTCAAGAGTGGGGAGGCCTCTTCATTAGTTGCTGTGAAAAGATGAAGAGTACATGATGCAATCTCTATTAATACAAGGATGAACCCCCTTATCTAGAGTGGCATGTCTCTCCACGAAACGTTCTCCTATAGTAACTGACTCATGAAAATCCATCCTCCAACATGACAAAGGAACAATCTCTCACATAAAGTGGCATACAATGATCCTCTCACAAAGTGACATACATGGGTCTCGAATGAAAATCATAATGTCAACAAAAATCAAATGAACACATGGAAATAATTCACCTTATACCTCCAAGTTTGGGTATGACCTGAAAATTGGCTACTCGAATGAAGGAACAACATGCACCAGCGTGTTCTCTGCAAAAACCATGAAATATAAGTATAAACTTAACCCCTTTCTGTCTCGGTCAAATATGGGCTTCTCAAGAATCTCAAATATTCCTCAAAGATTCTTCTCTATGGGTTGACTAAATTTGGTTGCTCAAATGAAGAAACTGATCATGCCATCACATTCTTAGTGAAAATTTGAGTTAGATGAGTATAAAGCTAGCTTGGTTTTGAAACTGTCAATTTTGGGCCTTTGTGGGAATCTTTCAGATTCCATGAAAATTACTATGTCAAAGTTCCATATTCATGGTTCTACCCTCAACATTTTGTCTCTGGAAAATTCATTGCTCAGATTAGAAAACTAATCACTCCATCACACTCCTGGTGAAATTATGATCAATCTGAGTATAAACTTGGCATATTTCTAAAACCTTCAAGATTTCCCCCAGGGAATCTAAAGATTCCTCACAAGCATAAGAAAAATTATTTATAAATATTTCCCTCTCAGGATTCATGAAACATGATTCCACCATCATGGTTCTCTCTCGACTCTGGGTTACGACACGTGTTCTTAGTTTTGCATCTCTCCATTCACTTGTGGGAAAATGGAACTAAGTTATATACAATTCCTAGGTGATAAAAGCCAAGCCAACCCCATTGGAAACCCGATTGACAAAGTTAAAATGAGGAATGTGGGTTGGTAGGGACCCGTGGTCAAACCCTGCCCATGGCCACATTACATAACAAAAATTTGGTTTGTGTTAAAAATTGGTGTTGTTCGTTTTGTTTTTGGAGGTTGTGTTGAATGGGCACCATTTGGTTTAATAAGGCCATCGTGTTAGGCGAGCTGACTACCCAACGAATGTAGGTTCAAATCTCACCAACCTCCATTTATATGGTGTGCCATTACAAATGGTTGGGTGGTGCATCTGCCATGGCATCCCACCCTTGAGGAAAATTGTTTTGCTGCAGATAGAGTTTTAGTAACTCAAAAAAAAACTTCTATTCATTAACAAGAAACCAACTGTTACATAAATCATCTTCCTCACATAGAGGGATTTCACAACTGCTGTTACAAAAGCATTTTCCTCACACAGAGGCATTTCACAACTGCTGTTACAAAAGAATCTTCCTCACATAGAGGGATTACAACCAGGGAACGCTTAAGTTCCACATAAATAAATTTACTCTGTCTCTGCTTTGAGATTTTACATTGTTGTGTGTAAAAATCTCTTCATTCGCGCTGCTCTTCACAATGGTGCTCAGGGTGTAATTTCTTTGCACTGCTATGCATTAAAGACTCTGTCTTCTCCTAAAAAACATTACACTGCTGTGTGTAAAACTTTCAATATATGTGCACTGCTGCGTCGCACATCACCTCTCTATCACTGCACTGCTGTGCATAAAACAACTTCTTACATTACTCTCGCGCTACTGCGCATTACATTTCATGTTCTCTCAACAAAACAAAATTACCCTCGCGCTGCTGTGCATCACATTACAGTTAAGTTTAATGAACAACAAAAAAAAAACATTTCTTCACGGTGCTGTGTGCTACAATTTCATTACTCCACGAACAACATAAAACATTCCCCTCATTTATCGAATGAACAACCACAAAAGAAATACATTCGCACTGCTACTCATTCCCTTCCTGTTTTCTCTCAACGAGCACGAGCAACCACAAAACATAACACACTTTTTTCTATGCCATACTCCTGTAATTAATAAAATTAAAAGGCTTACCTACATTTACCAACCCCGTAGTAAATTTCATTAAATTACTTTGCTGACAAAACTGGCGGTCAACAGGAATTCACTTCACATCAAGTTCATGAATTACTCCATGGTGCAGGTCCGTACTTCAACCATTGAATTATGTGATTTGCGATTTGCGATTTGATTGCATCGCAGAATCGCAATCGGCGCAAAGCAGGGGTGCAATACGTTAATGTGCGATAGCGATATGTGATTTGATCGCATCGCAAAAGGATGAGAACGGAAATAGCAAGGAATCCTCAACAGTTTTGCTGTTGCTATTTTCTGGCGGTTTCCGGCAACACTGCACAACAGTTGAAATTATATTTCAACGCTCCCCTTTAATTTCAACTGCTGGGTTAAAATTATAGTTCCTTTTGCTTGCTCTTGGCATAAGAGCCTTAACATCCTTCTCATCTAAACTGCTTGACACGCTGCTGCTGTAGTTGCCACATATTCTGCCTCTGCTGTAGTGATCAAGAATTACAAGCTCCCCCTAACTGTATGCATCATCTCCTTTTGGCAGAGTCTTCTCAAAAAAGACTTAGATTGGCAGGAGAGCTCAAGGGACCTTCGGACTATATTTCCTTCCTTCTCCATACTTGTGTAACTTTATTCTTTTGCATGGTTCTAGCTTGTGTAAGAGCCCATGTTAAGTTACAATCACGTGCCATATGACCAATGTTATGACACTTGAAGCATTCTACATTGTTCATGAATAAGATTTCATGATTTCTTCTTGTAAAATTGTTTCTTGGAGGTTGGTGGAGACTATAACATGTATCTCTATGAGATGCTTTACAGTCTTTTGCCATATGACCAAAGTTTGAACAAGAATAACGATAACCAAAAAATGAACTTTGGTACCTGGGAGATGGAGGTTTCCTTGATGTACTTCTGTAGCCTTTCTGCCTTGAGATCCTTTGATGATAACCATTGCCTCTTGCCTTTTTGACATCATCTACATTTCTTTTTGGAGATGGTTTTCTACTTGGGGCAAGATTTCTTCTATTGCAGCCTTGATTTTTCTCCTTGCCTTTGCTGGAACTGGGAGCATCACCATTTTTTTCTGGCTTCTTCACATCTCTTTTGCTTCAAGCATTTTCATTCTTGTTTGAGGGTTCACCTGCATACCCGAGTTCTGATTTATCAAATGGACATCTGTGATCGCTGAGCATGTCATCCAAGGCTTGAGAGATCTTCAAGATTTTGTTCATCCCTTCAACCTTTTTTCTGAGGAGGACAATCTCTTCTTCCAATATTTCACGCTCATTATTATTCTTTGCAAGTTGTTCCTCAGTTTCTTCCTTGCTACGAGTAGCTTCAGCTGCTACTATTTTAAAAGAGATGATATCTGACTTCATTTTGAAGATTTCTTCATTCTTTGCTTGACTGCTCTCCATTTTCTTCTCAGCTCCTTGTGCATGTTTCTAGGTTTGTTGTAATTGAGACTTAAGGGAGGAGACCTATACCTTGTATTGACCAATCTCTTCTTCAAGTTTGTTCATGCTCTTGTGCCTTTGTTCAAGTTGACTTGACAAGGTATTTTCCTGCTTCTTTGCTTTATTCAATTGATTTGTCATGGATATGACTTCTTCATGATGCTTCCTTTTTCTTTGATGAAATTCCTTCTTAAGCTTGGCAAGATCTTCATCCCTTTCTTGTACTTGAAGCTTGATGAGGTCAACTTTCTTCCTTGTTTGATCTTACTTACCAATTGGAGCTATCTTCTTAAGTGCCTCATTTTCCTTTCTCAAATTTTTAATCTCTTCCATGGCAGTCATAAGTCAAGCGAGGAGTTCTTCTACAAAGTCCTTTTCATTCTCTTCATCTTCTATGATGGATTCAGGATCTCCTTCTTGATTGATGGTCATGGTCAGTGCTCCTTTTGAGTGAAGGTCATGAAGTATATCCCATATATCCTTTGCTGATGAATATTTTCCTAGATTCTTCTATATAGAATTAGGTAGCCCATTCAAGATTGTCTTTGCTTCTTTTGCATTGTACTCCTTGGATTCTCTATCCATCCTACTATCATCAATCAATGATTCCCAAAATTCAATCCCTTAAGACTGTAAGAAATTCCTCATTTTTGCTTCCCATCTATTAAAGTTCCCATTTAGCCTTGGAGCCTCATCAAATTGATTGTCTTCTATTTTGGTAGTAGAGGGAGACACATCCTTATGAGGATTGGAGGCTTTCTTCCTTGACCTCGCCATTTGTGTTCTCAATGTCGACCTTCAAGCTGTTAAGCTTTGAATGAAGGAACCTGGCTATCCTCAACAATAAGACACAAAAAAAACTTGAGAAATACCTTGGATTTTTCTTGACTGAGTCTTCACTCAGCTAAGCTTCTCTAGCAAGAAATCCTTCCTTCAGCTTCTTTGACACCTTCAAAGAGCCTGGACTAGCTCTGATACCAATGTTGGGAATTTATGATAATTCCAAACAAAATGACTGAATAGAACATAATGCTCTATTTCTTTAACATAGGATCTTAACACAGTAGAAACTAAAAATTGTTTTGCTGCAGACAGAGTTTCAGCAACTCAAAAAAAAAAAAACTTCTATTCATTAACAAGAAACCAACTGTTACATAAATCATCTTCCTCACACAGATGGATTTCACAATTGCTGTTACAAAAGCATTTTCCTCACACAGAGGGATTTCACAACTGCTGTTACAAAATCATCTTCCTCACACAGAGGGATTACAACCAAGGAACACTTCAGTTCCACATAAATAAATTTACTGTGTCTCTGCTTTGAGATTTTACATTACTGTGTGTAAAAATCTCTTCATTCGCGCTGCTCTTCACAATGGTGCTCAGGCTGTAATATCTCTGCACTGCTGTGCATTACAGACTCTGTCTTCTCCTGAAAAACATTACACTGCTATGTGTAAAACTTTCAATATATGTGCGCTGCTGCGTCTCACATCACCTCTTTGTCACTGCACTGCTGTGCATAAAACAACTTCGTACATTACTCTCGTGCTACTGCGCATTACATTTCGTGTTCTCTCAACAAAAAAAAATTACCCTCGCACTGCTGCGCATCACATTACTGTTCAGTTTAATGAACAACAAAAAAATATCTCTTCATGGTGTTGCGTGCTACAATTTCATTACTCCACGAACAACATAAAACATTCCCCTCATTTATCAAATGAACAACCACAAAAGAAATACATTTGTGCTTCTACACATTCCCTTCCTGTTTTCTCTCAACGAGCATGAGAAACCACAAAACATAACACACTTTTTTCTATGCCATACTCCCGTAATTAATAAAATTAAAAGACTTACCTACATTTACCAACCCCGTAGTAAATTTCATTAAATTACTTTGCTGACAAAACTGGCGGTCAACAGGAATTCACTTCACGTCAAGTTCATGAATTACTCCATGGTGCAGGTCCGTACTTCAACCATTGAATTATGTGATTTGCGATTTGATCGCATCGTGAAATCACAATCGGCGCAAAGCATTTGTGCAATACGTTAATGTGCGATAGCGATCTATGATTTGATCACATCGCACAATCGCATCGCAAAAGGATGAGAACAGAAATAGCGGGGAATCCTCAACGGTTTTGCTGTTGCTGTTTTCTGGCGGTTTCCGGCAACGGTTCACGGCAGCTGAAGTTATATTTCAACACTCCCCTTTAATTTCAACTACTGGGTTAAAATGAAAGTTCCTTTTGCTTGCTCTTGGCATAAGCGCCTTAACATCCTTCTCATCTAAACTGCTTGACACGCTGCTGCTGTAGCTGCCACATATTCTGCCTCTGCTGTAGTGATCAAGAATTACAAGCCCCCACTAACTGTATGCATCATCTCCTTTTGGCAGAGTCTTCTCAAAAAGACTTAGATTGGCGGGAGAGCTCAAGGGACCTTCAGACTGTATTTCCTTCCTTCTGCATACTTGTGTAACTTTCTTCTTTTGCATGGTTCTAGCTTGTGTAAGAGCCCATGTTAAGTTACAATCACGTGCCATATGACCAATGTTATGACACTTGAAGCATTCTACATTGTTCATGAATAATATTTCATGATTTCTTCCTGTAAAATTGTTTCTTGGAGGTTATCGGAGACTATAACATGGATCTCTATGAGATGCTTTATAGTCTTTTTCCATATGACCAAAGTTTGAACAAGAATAACAATAACCAAAAAATGAACTTTGGTACCTGGGAGATGGAGGTTTCCTTGATGTAATTTTGTAGCCTTTCTGCCTTGAGATCCTTTGATGATAACCATTTCCTCTTGCCTTTTTGACATCATCTACATTTCTTTTTGGAGATGGTTTTCTACTTGGGGCAATATTTCTTCTATTGTAGCCTTGATTTTTCTCCTTGCCTTTGCTGGAACTGGGAGCATCACCATTTCTTTATGGCTTCTTCACATCTCTTTTGCTTAAAGCATTTTCATTCTTGTTTGAGGGTTCACCTACATACCCGAGTCCTGATTTATCAAATGGACATCTGTGATTGTTGAACATGTCATCCAAGGCTTGAGAGCTCTTCAAGATTTTGTTCATCCCTTCAACCTTTTTTCTAAGGAGTACAATCTCTTCTTCCAATCTTTCACACTCATTATTATTCTTTGCAAGTTTTTCCTCAGTTTCTTCCTTGCTACGAGTAGCTTCAGCTGCTACTATTTTAAAAGAGATAATATCTGACTTCATTTTGAAGATTTCTTCATTCTTTGCTTGACTGCTCTCCATTTTCTTCTCAGCTCCTTGTGCATGTTTCCTGGCTTCTTGTAATTGAGACTTAAGGGAGGAGACCTTTACCTTTTACTGACCAATCTCTTCTTCAAGTTTGTTCATGCTCTTGTGCCTTTGTTCAAGTTGACTTGACAAGGTATTTTCCTGCTTCTTTGCTTTATTCAATTGATTTGTCAAGGATATGACTTCTTCATGATGCTTCCTTTTTCTTTGATGAAATTCCTTCTTAAGCTTGGAAAGCTCTTCATCCCTTTCTTGTACTTGAAGCTTGATGAGGTCAACTTTCTTCCTTGTTTGATCTTGGTTACCAATTGGAGCTATCTTCTTCAGTGCCTCATTTTCCTTTTTCAAATTGTTAATCTCTTCCATGGTAGTCATAAGTCAAGCGAGAAGTTCTTCTACAAAGTCCTTTTCATTCTCTTCATCTTCTATGATGGATTCATGATCTCCTTCTTGATTAATGGTCATGGTCAGTGCTCCTTTTGAGTGAAGGTCATGAAGTCTATCCCATATATCCTTTGCTGATGAATATTTTCCTAGATTCTTCTTTACAGAATTAGGTAGCCCATTCAAGATTGTCTTTGCTTCTTCTGCATTGTACTCCTTGGACTCTCTATCCATCCTTCTATCATCAATCACTGATTCCCAAAATTCAATCCCTTGAGACTGTAAGAAAGTCCTCATTTTCGCTTCCCATCTATTAAAGTTCCCATTTAGCCTTGGAGCCTCATCAAATTTATTGTCTTCTATTTTGGTAGTAGAGGGAGACACATCCTTATGAGGATTGGAGGCTTTCTTCCTTGACCTCGCCATTTGTGTTCTCAACTTCGACCTTCAAGCTGTTAAGCTTTGAATGAAGGAACCTGGCTGTCCTCAACAATAAGACACAAAAAAAAACTTGAGAAATAGCTTGGATTTTTCTTGATTGAGTCTTCACTCTGCCGAGCTTCTCCAGCAAGAAATCCTTCCTTCATCTTCTTTGACACCTTCAAAGAGCCTGGACTAGCTCTGATACCAATGTTGGGAATCTCTGATAATTCCAAACAAAATGACTGAGCAGAACATAATGCTATGTTTCTTTAACATAGGATCTTAACACAGCAGAAACTAAAAATTGTTTTGCTACAGACAGAGTTTCAACAACTCATAAAAAAAAAACTTGTATTCATTAACAAGAAACCAACTATTATATAAATCATCTTCCTCACATAGAGGGATTTCAAAACTGCTGTTATAAAAGAATTTTCCTCACACAGAGGGATTTCACAATTGCTGTTACAAAGCATCTTCCTCACACAGAGGGATTACAACCAGGGAACGCTTCAGTTCCACATAAATAAATTTACTCTGTCTCTGCTTTGAGATTTTACACTGCTGTGTGTAAAAATCTCTTCATTCGTGCTGCTCTTTACAATGGTGTTCAGGCTGTAATATCTCTGCACTACTGTGCATTACAGACTCTGTCTTCTCCTAAAAAAAATTACATTGCTTTGTGTAAAACTTTCAATATATGTGCACTGTTGCATCTCACATCACCTCCCTATCACTACACTGCTGTGCATAAAACAACTTCTTACATTACTCTCGTGCTACTGCGCATTACATTTCATGTTCTCTCAATAAAACAAAATTACCCTCGTGCTGCTGCGCATCACATTACAGTTCAGTTTAATGAACAACAAAAAAAAAATATTTCTTCACGGTGCTGCGTGCTACAATTTCATTACTCCATGAACAACATAAAACATTCCCCTCATTTATCAAATGAACAACCACAAAAGAAATACATTCGCGCTGCTGTGCATTCCCTTCCTGTTTTCTGTCAATGAGAATGAGTAACCACAAAACATAACACACTTTTTTCTATGCCATACTCCCGTAAATAATAAAATTAAACGAATTACCTACATTTACCAACCCTGTAGTAAATTTCATTAAATTACTTTTCTGAAAAAACTGGCGGTCAACAGGAATTCACTTCACACCAAGTTCATGAATTACTCCATGGTGCAGGTCTGTACTTCAACCATTGAATTATGCAATTTGATTGCATCGCGAAATTGCAATCGGTGCAAAGCAGGAGTGCAATAGGTTAATGTGCGATAGCGATATGTGATTTGATCGCATCGCACAATCGCATCGCAAAAGGATGAGAACGGAAATAGTGGGGAATCCTCAGTGGTTTTGCTGTTGCTGTTTGCTGGCGGTTTCTGGCAACACTGCACGGCAGTTGAAATTATATTTCAACAATATATATTATATCTATATCTAGATCTATATCTATCTATCGTATCTATCTATCTATATATCTATATATCTATTCTATCTATCTATCTATTTCTATCTATCTATCTATGCATCTATCTATCTATCTATCTATCTATCTATATATATATAATATATATATATATATATATTATATATATATATATATTATATTATATATATATATATTTATATATATATATATATATCGAGATGGGGATGGTAGGGTTTGACCATTGCCATTCCAAGTTTTTTTTATGTTATATTTATTTTGATAGAAACCATTCAAAAACTACTTGTCGGATATTTAGGGTCATCAACAAAATTAAGTAGGTGACAATTTTGCTAGTTCTATCCATCATGTAGTGTCAAATTGTCACTCTGTTAGTGGCCTCTAAATCTAGTCAGACCTCCAGATTTGGCGAGCCTCCATATTTAGTTAGTACTTTGGTAAATTTAGCTCGTGAGGCCAAGTTGACCAAAAAATTGACTATGAATATCTTGAGAATACTAATTCGGATTTAAGTTCCATTTGCATTGTTGGAATCAAGATGAAGTTCTCTACATAATGGTCATGGTTTCGATGAAATCCAAAGACTCTGATTTTTGAACCTTTTCGGAGCCACTTGGATCATTCCTCCCCACTGGGAGCTTTTAGTCCTCCAAAAGCATGAACAAAATCTCCAATTTGTTGTTATCCATTATCTACAACACAAGTTCCCTAACATGCCACACTTCCTTCTCCTTCACCTTTTTACTTTGGAGCTATATGTTATGAATCAACACCTACATTCTATGCAAACCTGTAGTACATCTTACAAAATACATATTCTTATTACAAGACAAATCATGGCCCAAGAAAACCCCATAATTTCCAAGAATAATACACTCTTTTGTCATGTTTACATCATAATCATAACAAAAACCAATACCCAATCTATTAAAAAAAAGGCAAAAAAGATCACTATGTTGCATTCATAAGTGATGGAAAATAGTTCATCACTTTTACAAACATCTCGCAACTTGTGATTTAAAAAATGTGGCCAAACTTAGCTACTTAAAATTTCTACCCATATATTACCCAACCAGGTTGAAGGGCTCTCTTCCTGTACTAGATTTCTCGTTGATCAACTTCATTGAATCGTTGCTCTAGATGGAGCTCCCAACATGTGGCTCTCTGATGTACATGCTTGTTACAATGGTTACAAAAATTCTTCTTCCTCAATAATTTTTTGACCTTCTTCCCGCCCTAATGTGGAGAAGGTTTTTCATGTCTTGTCTTATTTCTTGCTCCCATTCTCTTCCAACACTTGGAAACAACATGGTTATATAAGCCACAAAAAGTACAGGGTATTCTATGCCATGAATTTTTCTCATCATTGTCAATCTACTTGTAGTTAAAAGGAACATTAGAATAACAAGGCATTGTATGCCTTGCATGGCTGTCTTTGGTGCAAATATGGTGAGAAGAACTTGCCTTATCCATTCTTCGACAATGCTCATTGTCATAGGAGTATTGTGACATGCTTTCAACACCCTATTTTCTTGATGGTTTCGACAATGGCTTGGATTCTTTGTATGAAGAACGCCTTTCTTATGATTCCTTCAAACACTCTCCTTCAATGTACCCCAATCTTGGAAATTGAGGCCTTTGTACAACCTCCAATGGATGAGTCATTCCTTGGCAATTAACACCAAGTGATCCTCCTTTATACCCCATGTTGGTAAGGAGTCTCATGCTGGTTCTTGAAATGGGTACCTCAATGCTTCCAACAGAAAAAAAATCATGTGAAAATGAAACTGAAGAACTATCAACATTGTTTACCTCAACTATTGATTCTGAAGTAGGCGATGATGGATTTGCTAAGTCTTCGTTACACTTCAACTTTTCCAACGCCTCTTCAGTGGCTTGTAATTGAAGCTGCAATCTCTACTTCTCTTCTTCTTCTTGTAGAAGCCTCCTTAATTCAACATTCTCCACTTGAAGGCTATTGTTGATCTCTTCATTTGAATGATGAGAAGAAGATTAAGAAGAAGAATATTCACACGAAGATGGAGATGGAGCATCATCCTATACTCTCTCTTTTTCCTTTTACTCTTTTGCCACATTCTCCTCATAATATGAAAACAATATATCTACCATGTTTTCCATCTTGTAGAAGTCCTTGTAGATATATTTGTTATTTGTTATTTTCCTTCTTGTTTCATGTTCAATTTATGGTTATCATTCACACTTGCAATTCACATTAGCAAGAAGACCGTTATGATACCAAACTTGATCTGGAAAATTTTTGTGAGTGGTTTCAAACAAAAAGATCCATCATATAGGACCTTTTATTGATACTTACATTTGTTTGTGAAATCATGGGCAATGTGAATTCTTAAAAAAATTCAGTAAAATATCAACATGAAAGAAGGAATAAATAATCATGAAGCACACACATGATATGATAACGATTTCACCCGGAAGGGGGAAGCCGTAACGAGAATTGAAAATAGAACACCAGGGACATAGAGATCCAAGGCTAGCAGCAATTTCTTATTCTATTGATTTAGATCCTTAACGGAAAGGCTATGCATAGAAGCCGCTTAGTCAAGAGGGAAGCCATTGAACAGAAGGCGTGGTCATTAATGAGCGGGTAATGGAGAATGGGCTGGTAGTGACAGGAAGCTTGAGAAGGACGGCCGATCGGATGTTTTTGGACTTTAACAGAAAGGCTGTAGATTAAGGATGCATTAGCAGGCTCGACCCTAAGGCCCGTTAGGGTGAGGGTGAGCTTGCCGAACTCTCGACAACGAAGAGGGTAACGTGTGAGGTCCGTTAGGGGCTCGACTGATAAGGAGAGGAGACAAACAAATCTCTTTTGGGGGAGGGACCTCTCTTTGTGTTGGCTACGTGTCTGGGCCCAGTGTCAAGAGTGGGGGGGGTGCTTCATTAGTTGCTGCAAAAAGATGATGTGTACATTATGTAATCTCTGTCAATACAAGGATGAATCCCCTTATCTACAGTGACATGTCTCCCCATGAGACGTTCTCTTATAATAACTCTCACTCATAAAATATCTCTTCCAACATGATAAACAAACAAACTACCACATAAAATGGCATACAATGATCCTCTAACAAAGTGACATACATGGATCTTAAATTTAAATCATCATCTCAACAAAAATCAAATGAACACATGGAAATAATGCACCTTTTCCTCCAAGTTTAGGGATGGCCTTAAAATTGACTACTTTGATGAAGAAACAACATGTGCCATCATGTTCCATATGAAAAACCATGAAATCTGAGCATAAACTTGACCCCTTTTTGTCTCGGTCAGATATGGGCTCCTTGAGAATCTCAAAGATTCCTGCAATCTTCTTATCTGTGGTTTGAATGAAATTTGGATGCTCAGATGAAGAAACTAAACATGCTATCATGTTCCTCGTGAAAAATTGAGTCACATGAGTATAAATTTGGCCTAGTTACGAAAATATCAATTTTGGGCTTCTTTGGGAATCTTTTAGATTCTATGCAGATTCTTGTGTCAAGGTTCCAACTTCATGGTTCCACCCTCAACATTCTATTTCTAGGAAATTGCTACTCAGATTAGAAAACTAATCACACCATTAGACTCTCAACGAAATTATGATAAACCTAAGTATAAACTTGGCATATTTTTGATACCTTCAAGATTTGCCCCCAGGGAATCTAAAGATTCCTCACAAGCATCAAAAAGATTCTTTGCAGAATATTCCCCCATCTTGGGACTCATGCAACAAGATTTTTCCATCATGTTTCCATCTCAGCTCTGGGTTCTGGCACATGTACTCGGTTTCGCAGCTCTCCCTCTGCTTGTGGGTGAATGAAACTGGGTTATATAAAATTCCTATGTGATAAAAACCAAGACAACCCCATTGGAAAACTAGTTGGTAGAGTTAAAACGAGGAATGTGGGTTGGCAAAGACCCAAGGTCAAACCCCTCTCGCAACCACATTACATAAAATGTTTTTGACTTGTATTAAAAATTGGTGTCATTCGTTTTGTTTTTGGAGGATGTGTTGAATGAGCACCATTTGGTTTAATGAGGATGCCGCATTGGGTGGGACGGCCATCCGACCAATGTGGGTTCAACTCCCGCGAACCTCCATTTATATGGTGTGACATTACAAATGGTTAGGTGGAAGGTATACCAATGGCAGTCCACCCTTTTATTAGATATATATAAAATAAACCATTCAAAAACTGTCGAACAGATTTTTAGGGCCACCATAAAAATTAAATAGGTGACAATTTTGCCAGTTCCATCCACTGTGTAGTGCCAAATTGTTGCTCCATTAGTGGTTGCCAAATTTAGTTAGGCTCCAGATTTGACAAGCCTCCAAATTTAATTAGCACTCTGCTAAATTTAGTGAGTGAGGCCAAGTTGACCAAAACCTTGACTACAAATATCTTGAGCATACAAAGTTAGATTGAGTGTCTTTTACATAGTTGGAATCTAGACATTGAACTCTACATTCTGGTTCTGGTGTCGATAAAATATGAAAACCATGATTTTTTAGCCTTTCCAAAGCCACCTAGATCAGATGCCAACATCAATTTCTAAAAAATCTTAATATTTGTCTGGATTGCATCAGTTGGAAGCACCAAAGGACAATAAGCCATGGAATGATAAGATACTTCGAGTTTAATAAATAGTCTGGATAGTAATATCTCTCTATATTTTCACTCAAGACCATCATAGGAATATTCTCCTCGTCATTCCAATTCCAATGGTATACAACATGCCTCATGGCTCATCTCGATTGTGGATATATGATTGATTAAATATTGAAACCCCTTCTTGTGGTCAAAATCCACAAGAGAGATGATGAGGCAACTCATCATTGGTTAAGAAATTTTCTCAAATATTGAGGACAAGAAGTACTTTTAATGAATAATTTAATTAAATATTTGAGGTAAAATTTCATTTCTAAGCCATGGTTAAGGGCATAAAATTAATTAAGTTTTGGGAACAAGTCAACCTCCTAAAAATATTTCACTTTGGTTCTAAAATTTGAATTCAAAATCAAGTTAGATTCCCCTTCTTTTGCTTCAACTCAACTCCATATGGGATCCACCCTTTCTCCTCTATAAAGGGCACCCATTTCCTCCACAAATGTATGGATTAAATGTTGATCAAAAGTAAGATATCTTTGTAATATTCTGTGGCCAAGAGGAGCCTTCAAAACCTGGTTTGGAGGTTGAATATTTGAAGAGTCACGAGCTTAATTTTATTATCTTTTGGGCTATGGTAATTTGTTGGATTATGAGCAATCTCTGAGCTTATCTGAAGTATCTCTTGAGGCCAGGTCGAAGGTATTTGCAGAAGGACATTTCAACCTCATTTTTGAAGCATATTCACTATGATTGAGGGATAATTATGGCATGTTTCTGAGTTAATATTTTCATTTTTTTATGCTTCTCCTGTGGTAATTCGACCCTCTATAATAGGGCACGTCCAAACTAAGTAGTGGAAATGTTTGAAGGAATTAAATTGATTGACCTTTGTTCTAATTGCAGGTTTGTGTATCTGAAGTAAGATGAAATTACTAAAATTTGAACATCTGTAATGGAGGGCTACTTGTATCATCTTAAATTCTAAGGTTTCGGCCTCCTTATTTTCTACTCTAAACGAGTTCTTTTGAAGTCATGCTTGCAATGGTTGAGAGTTATAAAAGGTTTGTAACATAACGTCTCAATTTATGAATCCATTCTTGTAGAGTATACACAAGAATCCACTTCAACTCATACATGTATTATTGAAACCTAAATTACATAATTCTCTGAGGCTCCCCAAATCGACCTTAACTAGTTACTATGGATGGTCATCTAAGGTTTTTGTGGGTAGAATATTCATAGATATTTGTGGAGTGTATGGTTGCAAGCCTATTTTTATGATAAATTAGATAAGGATTGTGGCATTCTGATCCTCCAAAAGAACTCTTATCAATACACACATAGTTCAACCCTTCTTCGATAAGGTCTGTGACTTATTTTGATTTCTGTTGAGCTCACACTTGTCCTAAGTTTGTAACATAAAAATATACCTAGTTTGTTCAAATGATTAATGTGAGTTTCCCTAAAGAGTGCTCTCATCATAATTTCAAGATGAAGATCAGTCCAAGGCCTAATTTGACTCTTTCTATAGTTTTCATGTGATTGAGGTAAGGATAATGATCTTAAGCATACTGAACCTACTCGAAGCCATCTCTTAATTATAAGAGGCAATTCGAGGTGGCATATTTAGATACCTTATGGAGTTGTGAAGCCTTATTCCAATATGTGTTGAAGGTTTGTGACCTAATTAATATTTGGAGTTTTGAAGCGTATTTGAATTTAGTCGAATTTTATTCTCATAGGATTGAAGTTACTGACACGTCAATATTCCATTGGAGCATCTTTTTTTACTGTTGTTTTTCAAAGAATATCCTTGGCACATCAATTTGTTAATTTTCAGTCTCAAGGATTGCCTAAAGTTCTATAGAAGGTGCAATATTTTTCTAAAGTAGCATTTATGGTTCACAGTTCTGAAGTTGAAGTTTGTAGGAGATAAGGATAGTGAAGGTCATATCAGTATTGTAGACAACCTACATCAATATACATATCCATGCTTTACATTGTTGCAAATCAAAAGAGAAAAGTGTGTCAATTTAAAGAGAAAGTTATGATGTTTTGAAGAGTTAAGGAAGGTTGACTCACCATTCCATTTCTAAAGATTACATCAATATTACAGAGGGTATACTATGATTGATTGAAAATGTATAGTGAATTTATATTACTAACTATTTCCACCATCATATGACATTGTCAAAATTAGTTCTATTAGTGTCGATTATATGACTATCAAGAAGCATCTAGGGTTTGATATGATATTGCTACCTAAATGAGAAAAAATATTTTTGAATATGTGCATTGTAGAGAAATTTTATATTGATGCATATTTGACGAGTAAAGAGTATTGTTGACACAGAACAAATAGAAGACAAAGTTGTTGGTTTCTTGCTATATTGTCCATTTAGGGTTTGGTGCATAAACATATTTGATTAAAGATAGCGTTTTATATAAAAATTATGGAAAATAGATTTGATTGAAGTTATGGTTTGATATACATATTGTGTAGAAGTAGATTTAATTGAAGCTAGGAATTTATGTACGAATTGAGAAAAAGTTGATTGTGATTGAATAGAGATTGAATCACTGTTTATTTTGTATTGATTTGAGCATGAGTGGATCCAATCTAAAAATTATGAAACATGGTTCACTTGCTGAACAAGATGGTTGGGTAGTGTAAGGACGGAGAGTGGAGTCTCCTTCATGTCGGAGCCTAAGAACACTTCAAGGTGGCAGGGTGGTGCTAGGGTAGGTTGGAGCCTATGTAGGGAATTGGAGCATCCTTTCAGTAGGAGATGATAAAGGTGGGTCATTTAAGAATCCTTCTAGTTGGACCTAGTAAATAGGGATGTTGGATCCTGTAAAATAGGGGATTAGAGCCTCCTTCAGTTGATGCAGTAAATCTTGGAAGTTGGAGCTTCCTAACTGATGTAAATTTTGAAGATCTATATTAAGAGGTGTTTAGTGCTTTTTCTCTCGAAAATTTTTGCACCTAGAAATCTTGTGTCTACTATCTCTGACATTGTGAATTGTTGAATGGTGTTGTTGATTTATGTTTTTGATCTAATGCTAATGTTAAATAATTCTCATTGAAGTAAAAATTTAACTAATTGAAAGGAAATACTAATTCACCACCCACTCAGTATTTCCAACAATTGGAATCAGAGCAGATTCCTTCAGTAGCAATTTAACCACTAGAAGGGAGATCATGGGGTGCACAAAGATCAAAGTTCTAGTATTTAATGGAAAAATGATTCGCTTTGGAGTGGAAAGATGAAATCATATGTGAAAGCACACGGATATGTTGTTTGGCACTCTGTAATGACTGGATATACATAATCCTCTACTCCTCCAACAAATGATGTAGGTAAGAAGATTTATGATAGTAATGCTAAAGCTATGTGTGCTATTTTGAATGGTATAACATAGTTAATATATGTCAAAGTAATTAATTGCAAATAAGTTAAGGATGTTTGGGACACACTCCAAAATATATATGAAGGGGACAAGAAGGTCAAGGATGCCAAGCTTTAGACATTCAAAGGAAAATTTGAGCATCTAAAAATGAATGAAGATGGAAATATTGCAACTTATTTCTCTGGGTTGATGTACTAAATGCCATACAAGGATTGGGAGAACCAATGGAAAATAAGGTAATTGTCAAAACAATACTGAGATCACTTCCAATGAGATTTGATGCTAAAGTATCAAAGTTAGAAGAAATACCAGACATAGAAAATGTCAACATGGATGAGTCACATGGAATACTTATAGCCTAGAAAATGAGAACAAAGCAGGAGAACCCATCAAAAAGAGAAGCAACTTTTACAACATCCAAGAAGGTATGGAGAAACAAGAAACAATCTAATCCATGCCCTAGTTGTAGTTGTAGTGAATTTTTAGATAAAGAGATTGAAAATTTTGTGAGGAAATTGAAAAGAAGAATCATCAAATACAAAGCTAAGCTTCCCTTGAAGTGTTTCAATTGTGATGAAGTTTTTCATTTTGCTTCAAAATTCCCTTATACAAAAAGTTTAGGTAATGAAGAAGAACAAAGTGCTAAGAAACAGAAGAAGAATAAAAAAAGATACAAGAAGCAAGGTAAGAAGAAAAGCTTCAAGAAAAGTTTCGACTCAAAGGAAGATAGCTCTTCATCCAAAGAAGAGAGTGATAATGATAGTGAAAATGAAACAAGAAGAGTATTATTAATGGAAATGATCACTAAAAAGAATCTTCTAAAGCAAAATAAGAAGATGAAGAAGAAGAAGGTCGGGTTGATCTAGAAGGAGAACTTATCAGTACCCTAAAATACCTTAAGGTGGAAAGAAGATATGTCAAGACATTGGAAGTTGAATTAAGTAAACTAAAGACGCATGCTAAAGGTCTCATGAAAAATATAAAAGAGTCAAAAAATACTATCATCAGTCTAAAATTGCAGTTGTAGGAGGAAAATAAAATCAAAGAATTTCTCAATAAGGAGTTGGAAGATAACATCAAGTCAAAGGAGGGCCTAGAAGCAAAGATAATCTCTTTGCGAAAGGAAGTGTAGAAAAGGAATGTACACTAGAAATTTTCTAACACCTCCAAAGTATTAGATGAGATCATTGGCATTCAAATACCATTTGACGATAAAAATGGACTAGGATATAAACCCTCTCATGTTGAAAAGGGCTCAAGCTCCATGACATCAAGAAAAGAAGTAGAGCATAAAAGGTGTGCAAGTGTCATCAATGGTTCCATCAAAAAGGAAGATCGCACACCCTCAAAAGAGATCAAAGAAAATAGAATCAACAACTTTCAGTACATAGGACTCAATGTGAAGCTTACAAAAGAGATGCACCACCAAGAATATTGCTCCCATCTGGGTACTCTAGAATATTTCTTAGTTATGTTTATTCATGTACTAACTTTGGGCACATGTCTTGCAGAGTTTATGATAGAAATGACTATCAAAGTCATTATCAAAACCATAGAAGCAATCTTGCAAGAAAACAAGGCACATACCTAATTCCACCATCATTTAGGTATCATTTAGAATTCTTAAAATGGCACAACTATGGACATATGGACCGTGACTACAAAATCATGATGAAGTCCTCCATGAGAGAAAACACCAATTTTAGGAACAAGAATGTTTGGAGAAGAAAATAAGAACAAGAAGAATAGGTAAATAAAGAAATCCCATAGAAGATGCTTTCAAGAAATGAAAATACACAAGACCATGTTGAATCTACTGGTGGAGAATAAATCAAGATTCAATATGATGATCTTGAAGAAACACATGTTCATGTATCATTCTTAACAATCGAGCTTGATGAATCCATGTCTTGTGAGTTTTGAGGGGGGGGGGGGTGGGTTCTATATAGAAATATATGCACATTTGAAGATTTATCCTTTGACAAGTTGGAATATGGAAGAAGTCGTCAATGTAGGATTCAAAATTAAGGGATATTTCAGTGGAGTCGTAGTCATGGACAAAATTGCAAGAGGATTCGTTGTCGTTGATGCATATTGACAAGAAAAATTAACTGTGGTAAGCCATGAGAAGCATATCATGATAGGGGAAGAAAAGTAGTAAAAGTGAGACATGAAATTTTATAGGAAGATAGAGGAAGATATTTCATTAGGGGGAGTAACCCTTTGCCATTTATGTTAAAGGTGTAGACAAATTAGGAAAATAAGATTAGAGTTAGGGGGAGCAGTGATTGTAGGGGAGTATGTGAGTGTGTTGCAATCAATGAAAAGGGTGGGGGGGGGGATTGTTTGAATGGTGTTTTTATTGATGCCAACATCAATTCTTGAACACTCTTAATACATGTTTAGATTGCATTAATTTTAATCTCCAAAATATAAGAAGCCTTGGAAGGATAATATACCCTGTGTTCGATAACTATTTTGGATACAAATATCTCTATACATTCACTCAATACCATCATAGGCATATTCTCCTCATCATGCCAATTCCAATGGTATATGGCATGGCTCATGGATCATCTTAAATTTATAGATATGATTGATTAAATATTGAAATCCATTCTTGTGGTCAAAATCCCCAAGATGAGATGATGTGGCATCTCATCATCAGTTAAGAAATTTTCTTAAATAATGAGGCCAAGAAGGAATTTTAATAAGGATTTTAATTAAATATTTGAGGTCAAAATTCATTTGCTAATCCATGGTTAAGGGCATAAAATTAATTAACTTTTGGGAACAAGTCGTCCTCCTAAAAATATTTCACTTTGGCTCCAAATTTTTAATTCAAAATCAAGTTAGTTACCCTCCTTTTTCTCCAAGTCATTTACATATGAAATCTGTCATTTATCCTAAACAATACTGAGATCACTTCTAATGAGATTTAATGCTAAAGTATCAATGTTAGAAGAAAAATCAAACATATAATATGTCAGCATAGATGAGTTTCATGGAATACTTACAACCTATGAAATGAGAACATAGTAGGATAACTCGTCCAAAAGAGAAGAAACTTTTACGACATCCAAGAAGGTAGGAAAAATAAGAAAAAGTCTAAGTCGAGCCCCAGTTGTAGCTGCATTAAATTTTCAGATGAAGAGATTTCAAATTTTGTTAGGAAATTGAATAGAAGAATCGTCAAATACAAAGGTAAGCTTCCCTTTAAGTGTTTAAATTGTGATGAAGTTGGTAATTTTTCTCAAAATGCCCTTATACAAAAAATCAGATAATGAAGAGGGAGAAACTCCTAGGAAAGTGAAGAAGATTCAAGTAAGATACAAGAAGCAAGGTAAAAAGAAAAGATTTAAGAAAAGTTTCTACTCAAAGGAAGATATCTCTTCATCCAAAGAAGAGAGTGACAACGACAATGAAAAAAAGAGAGTATTATTCATGGCAAATGATAACTGAAAAGAATCTCTCTAAACACAAGAAGATGATGATGAAGAATAAGTCAAGGTTGATCTGGAAAGAGAAATCCTCAACACCCTAAAAGACCTTAAGGTGGAAATAAGAAATATCGAGAAATTGGAAGAAAAATTAAGTAAACTAAAGAAGCACACTAAAGGTCTCAAGAAAAACATGGAAGAGTCAGAAAATATTATCATTCATCTCAAAGTGCAGTTGGAAGAGGCAAATAAAATTGAATATTTTCTCAAGAAGGAGTTGGAAGACAATTCAAAGGAGGGTTTAGAAGTAGAGATAGTCTCTCTATGAAAGGAAGCGTTGAAAAGGAATGTCCAACAAAACTTTGCGAACAATTCCAAAGTATGGGATGAGATCATTAGCAGTGAAAGACCGTATGATGATAAATATGGACTAGGCTAAAAACCCTCTCATGTTGAGAACGGATGAATTTCCATGAAAACGGGAAAAGAAGCAAAGCAGAAAAGTTGTCCAAGTGTCATCAAGGGTTCCATAGAAAAGGAAGATCACATTCCCTAAAAAGAAATAAAAGAAAACAAATAGATAGGACTTAGGATGAAGCTTACAAAAGAGATGCACCACCAAGAAGATTCCCCCCATCTAGGTACTCTAACATATTTCTTCATGTACTAACTTTGGGCACATGGATATGGATTGTAGAGTTTACGACATAAATGAATATAAAAATCATTATCAAAACAATAGAAGCAATTTTGAAAGAACACAAGGAAGATACCCAGTTTCACCATCATTTAGGTTTCATGTAGAATGCTTCAAATGCCACAAATATGGAGATATGGCTCGTGACTGCAAAAGAATGATGAAGTATTGCATGAGAGAAAACACCAATTTTAGAAAAAAGAGTGTTCGAAGAAGAAAAGAAGAGAAAGAAGAACTGGTGAATAAAGAAATCCTAGAGACCATGTTTTCAAGATTTGAAAAGACACAGGACCATGATGAATCTACAGGTGGAAAAGAAATATAGATTCAAGATGATGATATTGAAGAAACACATGTTCATGTATCATTCTAAAAAATCGAGCTTGGCGATTCCATGTCTTGTGAATTTTGAAAAGGGGGAGTCTATGTAGAAAAAGGTGCACATTTGAAGATTTACCCTTTGATAGGTTGGTATATAGAAGAAGTTATCAGAGAAACATTCAACATTAAGGGAAGTTTTAGTGGAGCAACAATCATAGAAAAAATTCCAAAAGGACTTATTTTCATTGATGCACAATGGCAAGTAGAATCAATTGTGGTAAGCCATGAGAAGCATAACATGTCAGGGGAGAAAATTAGTAAAAGTAAGACATGAAATTTTATAGGAAGAAAAAGGAATATATTCATCAGGGGGAGTATCCATTTGTCATTGATGTTAAAGGGGGATAGAATAAGGAAAATAATATTATAGTTAAGGGGAGTATGTGTTTCCATTAATGAAAAAGTTGAATATTTTTGAATGATGTTGTCATTGATGCCAACATCAATTCTTGAACGCTCTTAATATTTGTTTGGATTGCATCAGTTGGAAGCTCCAAAAGACAAGAATCCATGGAAGGATAAGATACCCCCTGTTCGATTAAGATTTTTGATAGGAAGATATATATAATTTCCATCAAGATAATCATAGGAATATTCTCCTCATCATGTTGATTCCAATGGTATTTGGCATGCCTCACGACTTATCTCGATTGCGTAGATATGATTAATTAATATTTAAAATCCTTCTTTCGGTCAAAATCCCTAAGATAAGATGATGTGACAACTCATCATTGGTTAAGATTTTTTCTCAAATTATGAGGATAAGAGGGATTTTTAATGAAGAATTTAATTAAATATTTGAGGTCAAATTTCATTTTCTAAGCCATGGGTAGGGGAATAGATTTAATTAACTTTTGGGAACAAGTCGAACTCCTAAAAATATTTCACTCTCGCTCCAAAATTTGAATTCAAAAACTCCCTTAATTTTTCTTCAATTTGGATCCATATGAGATCCACCCTTTATCCCCCATAAAAGGGAACTAATTTCCTCCAAATATGTTGGATTAAACGCTGATCAAAAGTAAGATATATTTGTACTATTCTGTGTCCAAGAGTAGTCTTGAATATCTAATTTGGAGGTCACATTTCTAAAGGTCCATGGGCTTAATTTTCTTGTCTTTTTGGCAATGGTCATTTACTATATTTTTGAGCAATCTCTAAGATTATCTGAAGTATCTCTTTAGGCTAGGTTGAAGGTATTTACAAAAGGATATTTCAGCCTCCTTCCTAAAGCACATCAGCTTTGATTGAGCGCTAATTATGGCATGTTTCTGAGCTAATATTTTTGTTGGTTTTTATTCTTCTCCTATGGTAATTAGACCTTATGAAATAGGGCATGTATAAACTAAACAATGATAATATTTGAAGGAGTTCAAGTGATTTAACTTTGTTCTATTTGTGGCCTTGTGTATCTAAAGTAAGATCAAATTCCTGAATTTGAACATATTCAATGGAGGGCTACTTCTATCATATTAAAGTCTGAGGTTTCGGCCTATTTATTTTCTACATTGATTGAGTTATTTTGAAGTCATGTTTGCACTATTTGAGACTTATTCAAGGTTTTGAACATAGTGTCTCATATTTTGAGTCCATTCTTGCAGACTGTACATAAGGAGCAACTTCAATGCAAACATAGATTTTGAAACCTAAAATGCATCATTAGGCTTGTGGCTAATCCGAACTTTTCGAGGCTCCCCAACTCAAACTTTACTAGTTACAATGCATGGTTGTCTAAGTTTTTCTTTGGAAAGTCATCTACATCACTCCATGGAGTGTATGGTTTCAAGCCTATTTTGATGAAAAATTAGATCACATCTGTGGCATTTTGATCCTCCAAAAGAAATGTTATCAATAAAGACATAGTTCAATCCTCTTCGTAAGGCTTGTGACTTATTCTAAGCTATGTTGAAATCACACTTGTCCTCCCTTTGGAACAAAACAATAGACCTGAATTGTTTGAAGGATTAGTGCGAGTTCCTCTAAAGAGTGCTCTCATCAAAATTTTAGGGTGAAGATCAGTGCAAGGTCTAATTTGACTCTTTTTATAGTAATCATGTGATTGAGGTAAGTATAATGATTTGAAGCATATTGAACCTACTTGAAACCCTATCTTAATTACAAAAGGAAATTTAAGGTGGAATATTTAGATATCTTATGGATTTCTAAAGCCTTATTCTAATATGTGTTGAAGCTCTATGACCTAATTAAAATTTGGAGTTCTAAAGTGTGTATGAATGTCAATGAAGTTTATTCTTGTAGCACTGAAGTTACTGGAACATCAGTGTTCCATTAGAGCATCATCTTTATTCTTCTTGTGTTTTTCATTGTTTTTTCAAAGAATATCCTTGGCACATCACTTTGTTAATTTACAGTCTCAAGGATTGTCTAAAGTTCTACAGAAGGTGCAATATTTTTCTAGAAGTAACATATATGGTTCAAAGTTATTAAGGTGAAGTTTCCAGGAGATAAGGACAATGCAGGTCATATCATTGTTGTAGACATCTTGCATTAACAAACATCTCCATGCTTTACATTGTTGCAAATAAAAAGAGAAAAGTGTGTCAATTTTAAGAGAAAGTTCTGAGGATTTGGAGAGTCATAGAAAGTTGACTCACCATTCCATTTCTAAAGGCTACATCAATATTTCAGAGGGTCTACTCTGATTGATTGAAATGTGTAGTGAATTTTTCTTGTTGACTATTTCCATCATCATATGACAATGTCAGAATTTGTTGTATCAGTGTTGGTTAGATGACTATCAAGAAGTATCTAGGGTTTGATATGATATTTCTGCCTAGATAAACAAAATTGTTGTTGAATATGCACATTGCAGAGAAATTTCGATTTAATGCATGTTTTATGAGTTAGGATTTGACAACTTGATGAATAAAGAGTATTGTTAACAAAGAGAAGAGAGAAGACAAAGTTGTTGGGTTTTGCTACATTGTCTAGCTAGGGTTTGGTGTAGAAGGATATTTGATTGAAGCTAGGGTTTGGCATATATAATGTGGAAAATAAAATTTGATTGAAGATAGGGTTTGATATACAGATTATGCAGAGGAAGATTTGATTGAAGCTAGGATTTGATGTAAAAATTGAGCAAAAGAAGAATTTGGTTGAGCATAGATTGTATTGGAATTTGTTTTGTATTGATTTTGAGCATAGGTGGATCCAATCTAAAAATTGTGAAATTTGGTTGGCTTTCTAAATAAGGTGATTTGGTGGTGCAAGATAAAAGAGTGCAATGTCCTTCAAGTCGGAGGCTGAGAACTATGATAACCCTAAGCTTAATGATTTCATTGTAACTAAATATGAATAATTTTAATTTTGATTTAGTATGATACATCAAAAGACGAATAGACATTTAATCATCAATAATGTTGCTGATGATCACTTTTTGTAAAGTTTTAATTATGAAAGAGGAAAAATGATGAAATTTAATTATGAAAAGTTATTTTATCCATCAACAAGTCCTAGGAATCTAATATGTGTGATTAGATTTAGTTTAGAAATTATGGTATTGGCTAATTAAATGTTTCCTAGAAGACAAGGAGTTATCCTCAGAAGTGGGAAAAAAGAGCTCATTAATGAGAAATTAACTACCTGCCACCTATTGGTGAGGTGGAGGCAGTTAATAACTATGAAAAGAGTGGTATATGGATATTATCTGATAAATCTCTTTCTTTTGTCTCAATTATTCTAAGAGCGGAATTGGAGAGACTAAAGAGAATAAAGGAGGAATAAACATAGAGATGAATTGAAAACCTGGTTTGCTTAGGGGGACAAGAAATTTGTTATGTCAAGGTTGGG
Source organism: Pinus taeda (assembly GCA_000404065.3). Lineage (NCBI taxonomy): Eukaryota > Viridiplantae > Streptophyta > Pinopsida > Pinales > Pinaceae > Pinus > Pinus taeda. The sequence continues at coordinate 24,516 of APFE031184171.1, read as the reverse complement.
AGGAGCCAAGTACTTGACTCTTAGTTTCCCAGGGAAATTTCTCAAGTCGGTTTTTCTAATTTTATTTCTTTCCTAACGTATTTGGAGTGAAAATTGTTAATATGTTCTTAACTGGTTCAATGTTTTCTAGTTAGAATGATAAATGAAAAGAATAATTTTTTATGCTAAGCATGGATTATTTATTTTATCTTTTACTTATGTACACAAATGTTATCAGAGAAAAAAATATGTAGGACAAAGAGATAACATTTATTTTACACAAAAGCGCAGACTCGATATCAGTAACATAGTATTAATCATAAGTAATTTGTATAAGGAATCACATATGTAAGTTATATGAAAATAAATATATAACAATCATGAGCCGAAGTCACAATAATATTATACAAAAAGAATTGTGAATAATGGTGAATACATCGAGATGAATATTTGAGAGTGTACAAATATAGTGCAATCAAAAGAAAAAGGTAACCCTTCTTGCCTTAGATGATTTATTTTATCTTTTACTTATGTATGCATATGTTATCAGAGAAATAAAACTTTAGGACAAAGAAATAATATTTCTTTTATACAAAAGCGCATATTCGATTTCTGTAACACAGTATTAATCATAGTAATTATAGAGTAAATTGTATAAGGAATCGTAGATGTAAGTTATATGAAATAAATAGATAAAAGTCATGAGTTGAAGTCACAATAATATTATACACAAAATAATTGTGAACAATGAAAAATACATCCAGAAGAATAGAGTGTATAAATATACTCCAACCCAAAGAAAAAAGAAACCTTTCTTGACTTAAAATAAATCCAGATTATATCAATTTCATTATATAATATATATATATATATATATTATATATATATTATATATATATATATATATATATATATATATATATATATATATATATATATGTTCGTGTAGGGGTACAATATAAGAATGAATAGGGAATATATGAGAGAAAATAGAAAAAGTTAGAGCCAGAGATGTGTAATAGAAAAATCATTATAAACAATAAGTAAATAGCCCTTGATATAGAGCTATATATAAAAACATGTAGTAAACAAATAGTTATCGTAGTATATATATACTTTGAGAGTTTACGGAATATTGTTCCTTGTAAGAAATCACTCTCGAAAATGGTAAGCCCATTTTGTCAAAACACATGGTGGAATTTTCCAGCTATAAATAGTGATATACACAATATATTAAAGAGATAATTAGAACAAACATTGTTCTTCTTAGGGACTAAAAAATTATCGTTGAATGGTACATAGATTTGAATGGAAAAATAGCTCGTTATTAAACATAAACTTCTTCAGTTCTAGACAAAATGTATTTCCTTGTCAAGTAGCATGACAAAATAATAAAAGATAACAAAAGCACAAATAATCTTCATATATATATAAATTTCCCCTTTTTCCAATAAGAAGCCAAGTAGTTTGAAGGGTTTTCCACCCTGGAGAATGCATAAATTGAAAATTAAAGTTTAAACCTAGGTTAAGAACTTCATTTGCCAACAACAATGTTGTATTAATGTGTTCTCGATCAATTCAAATAGTAGATACATGTTACAAATAGAGAAAAAACTACAATATATATCATGACTTGGGCAATAACCTTTCAAAATTAATGAATTTGAAAACTAAGGTTTTATTCAGAAGTGGACAAAGAGCACTACTTGGTATGGCTGCCATGTCTTTTGCAGGAGTCTCCTTTGCATAAGAAAGAGGGGAAGATGGTTAAATGAATACCACGAAGGAGAAAATGTTTATATAAGGAAATGGTTAAAGTTATAACCAGAAAATGGAGCAATTAAAACTGTTTTGAACAAAGCATTGCAACATGGCCCATAGGTGCTAGGGCCAAAAATTCCACAACTATTTGTGAGGAAAAATTAAAAAGGGAAAAGTAATAAAAAATAAAGAATTTCAATATAATAGGCTCGACACAACTAGCCAAAAGTATGAGCACACATTAGTAAATAAAACCACGAACCACCCTATGTGAGTCTTGATGTGAAAAATGAAAAGAACCCTTCTTGCAGTTAGAAAGCCTAGAGTTTAAAGAGAGAGAAAAACCCTTTTCTTTTAACTCTAGTATCTACATGAATGCTTTGAAATCTGGGTGATAACCAAATGAGGGAAATAATGATTTCACTTTCAAATGATTTGAAACCAAAAAAGGATATTTCTTTATTTACTTGGCTTTGAGTCCAGAGACACACTGGGAGAATGTCTCATAGTTCCTTCCAGGGAGCTACATGAATACAAAGATTCACCACCTCAAGACTCAAAAAGTATCTCTTCTAACCTACAAACAACATAAGTATTAGCTTTAGTTATGCATATATAATAGTTCAACCATGAGCTTCTTTTAAAAATTGGAGCATACAACTGTTACAAGAGTCAATTTTTACCTCGACACATCAGAAGTGAACAATTGTCACTCGACATAACGTAGAGTCAACTGCTTCTACATGAAAGATGGAGGCAACATGCTTAAGGAATGTAGTTAGAATAAACATGTAGGAATTATTCCGATAAAAATGGTGGAACTACTATTGAAAAACTAGGAAATCAAGCTTAGCCATGGAGTGGCATGACCAAAGAATGCAATGAGAAATGACCTGACGTAAAAAAAACCTAGCAAGGTCATTCACAGGAGAATAAAACCCTAAATTTGTTTTGAACATTTATTTTACAACTAATAGTCCAAGCCACTGGATGGTTCAATTTAGTGGATTACGTGTGGTGATAGAGATGAATCTCCTACCTTTATATAGAACCTTACCAAAGTATTTCAATAACATATAAAACTTAGGTTAACAATCCATTAATACTACATACATTAACTAATTATCATGCCTTAATACATCCAAATAAAGAATCTGTTTAAATTAAGTAAGTCGTATATAATGGTAAAACACCAAGTATTATGAATGTTTGGTCGAGCTAAATAAATTGGAAAATTCACGACTAGACATCAAGGCAGTATGACATAAAAAAAAAATAATGTGAATAGACTAATATTCATCTTTTTATAAGGTTCCAAGATTAAAATACCACATGAATCAATGAAACAATAAGGAAAACACATAAATAGTTAAAGGTTAGGTTATTTGTAGAAGGAAATAATTCAATATTAATATGAAGTGATAGTTTAAATGTGATATTGTTGTGTTAGTTGTGGTAAGAGATGATAATAAAACAACATGTAATAGTTGTATTTATTTAACAACGAATTGTGGAATACCACGTCTTTATAGGTATTACTAATACTAGCAAAGAAAACAACATGTAACATGTGATATAGTTGTATTCATTTAACAACGAATTGTGGAATACCACGTCCTTATAGGTATTACTAATACTAGCAAAGAAAACAACATGTAACATGTGATATAGTTGTATTCATTTAACAACGAATTGTGGAATACCATGTCCTTATAGGTATTACTAATACTAGCAAAAAAAACAACATGTAATATAGTTGTATTCATTTAACAACGAATTGTGGAATACCATGTCCTTATAGGTATTACTAATACTAGCAAAGAAAACAACATGTAATATAGTTGTATTCATTTAACAGTGAATTGTGGAATACCATGTCCTTATAGATATTACTAATACTAGAAAACCGTCCATAAACTGATAAATATATCAGTGTAAGAGATGATAAAAAAACAACATGTAATATATTTGTATTCATTTAACAATGAATAGTGGAATACCATGTCCTTATAGGTATTACTAATACTAGCAAACTGTCCATAAACTGATAACTATAAAAATGTGGAGATTTAGTAAATAGTTGATATTTGTTATTAAACAAAAACAATTAGTTGGTATATTGAGGGTCTTTACAAGAACACTTTAGGGTGGTAGGGTGGTGCTAAGGTAGGTTGGATCCTGCGCAGGGTATTGGAGCGTCTTTTTTGTAGGAGATGGTAAAGTAGGGGCGTTGGAGCTTCCTTCAGTTGGAGTTGGTAAATTAGAGAATCGGGGCATTCTTTAGGTTGGAGCCTCCTTTAATTGATACTATAAATCTTGGAAGTTGGAGCTTCCTAAACGATGTAAATTTTGAAGACATATATTAAGAAGCATTCGTCGGTTTTTCTCGCGGAAAGGTTTCCACCTAAAAATCTCGTTTCTACTATCTATATTGTGCATTGTTGAATGGTGTTGTTGGTTTATGTTTTTGGTCATATGTTAATGCTAATTAATTCTCTGTGAAGTTAAAAACTAACTAATTTAAAGGAAATACTGATTCATCCCCCTCTTAGTATTTCCAACTATTGGAATCATAGTAGGTTCCTTCACTAGCAACCTAATCTCTAGAAGGGAGATCATGGAGTGCATAAATATTAGATTTCTAGTATTTAATGGACAAAACTATGTGCTTTGGAGTGGAAGGATGAAAACATACATGTAAGTACAATGATATGATGTTTTTTGCTCTGCAATGACTAGATATACTAAACCCTCTACTCCTCCAATAGACTATGCATGTAATAAGCTTTATGATAATAATGTTAAAGATATGCGTGCTATTTTGAATGGTCTAAAAAAGTCAATCTATGTCAAAGTAATGCATTGGAATTTGGGACAAGCTCCAAAATATATATGAAGGGGACAAGAAGGTCAAGGAGGTCATACTTTAGACCTTTACATGAAAATTTGAGCAGCTGAAAATGAATGAAGATGAAAATATTGTAGCTTACTTTCTTCAAGTTGATGAAGTAGTAAACACCATGCAATGATTGTGAGAACCAATGGAAAACGAGGTATTTTTTTGAAAAATTCTGAGATCACTTCCAATAAGATTTTATGCTAAAGTCCCAGTGTTTGAAGAAAGTGTTAGGGTCCTATAAATATAGTAGTACATGTATGGTCATTTAGCCATTTATCCCACAGGTATATTATAAATTATTTTTCATTTTAAATTTTTAGTCTCTAAAAAAAATAGAAAAGAAAAGAAAAATATAAAATGGAAAAGAGAAACATAAAAAAGAAAGAAAATAAAACTGGGAATGAAACTCCAAATGACGCGCTAGTTCAAATGTCATCGATTGAAATTGTTTTATTAAAGTTTGTTTTAAAAGTTTGAAATAAAGTTGATATGAATTTTTTTCTTTTTGTATAAAGCAATTGCACTTTCCGATGGTTGCAATCATCCCCGCCCAAATCAATGATGGGGGATGACGTTCGGACCCCACCTCCCTGAGCTTTTGGGACTTAATGGAAGGGGGGGGGGGGTGGAATGTTGTTTCCAAATAAATCACCCAAGTTATGCATTATCTCCGTGGTGTTTTTGGGGGTCCCCTCCTGACACTATTTACCACTCTTGCCCCTTCGAAAATCATCATCTGACGCTCCCTTCCACTCGTTCATTCCCACACTATCCACCCATGCCATTTTTCACTCATCCATATATCCATGTCACCTACCCTCCATTTCATATGACTGTTACCATTCAAATCACCTGCCAAAACTCATGTAAACGTTGGATAATAAATTTCTTCTACCAACGTATGAATTTCCCATTAATGGCACACTCCAGAAACGGTAACAATCCCGTTATAAAAATCTCGCCTCAATGTGCAAATTTCCCTTTCAACAATTGTTTGATTTATATAGGTTCATCTTGAAGCATCTATAAATCTTGCTAGCACCCTCTGTAATGCGATCTCCTTTTGCAAATCTCATTTAACTACAAACCGGTAACTCTGTTTCCCTAATTTTTCCCATTGAAATTAATATGTCTTCGCACAACGGAAAGGTAAATATTCCCGATGAGAATGATATGGTACCCCCTGTCCCTGATTTAGATAAGACCCCTTTAATTGATATGTAGTACAAGATAGCATAAACTCAATGTGAGTTTGATCTGTACGAGCTGCATAATTGGGCAAAGCATAATTATTTAGACCATAGTGATGATTTAAATATATGGGAATCACTTCTAACTTAATTTACCTTTCTCCAGACTCATGCTTTCCCATAATTTGCTACCTGGTGTCATCTCAGGTACCTCCCTAGCTAGAAAGCAGTAATTTCCTAAAACAATGAAGTCCTTTTTTCAATTTCCCATAAAGCATTTTTTAAGCTCTTCAAATAAATCCTCAAGCCTCTCTGCACCCATTTTCCACTGATGCACTGAAATATATAAAAATCTTACTTTCCCCCACCAAGCCCATAATTTTGAATGTTTTCTATCTAAGAATTCTGAATTTCCTAGAAAAAGTCCCCCGTACTTTGTTTCTATTTTCCTGGATATGTCAAGACAAGTCATTTCCATGGTTACTTGTTTATTAGGTTATCATACAGACTAGTTGGTAGATAAGGTAGTGTTAGGGTTCTTATCAATATTTTCATTTGGTCAGAAGCCTTCAATTATTTTCAATTACAGTTATTTCTTATCAGATGTTATACATGAGTGATTTCTCAAGTTTAAAGCTGAAGGTGTGTTCAAACACCCATCAGTTTTAATATATAAAGATATTTGACCAGGTATACAGGTTCAAGTTCCAATTATAGAAGATGGATGATAAGAGAAGTCCATTATCAGCCATTCACTAGACTTCTTTAGTTAGAATAAATTCATAAGATTATTCATTCACCGATTTTGTGGATAAGTTTCTACATACATCCTTGTGTCTACTCAGCAGTGATGCTACACCAAGGATTTCACCAGAGATGAAGAAGGCTTTGCATCTTTTAGAGAAATCAAAATTTGGAGACTCGTATCTCTACCAAAACTATAAAGAGATTCAGATCTATGGGTGTGAGCTTCCTCCCTACAGATTACCAATTTTGTACCGGTAAGGAATTTTTCTTTGGAATACGCTAGACAGATGCTAAACATGGATGAATTGCATTTTGTATGAAATAAAATGATGACACAATTTAAATTGAAGGCAAATGTTGGGCCTTATATTGTAAATAGTAGAGAAATAGTAAAGGAAGTGGAGGAAATATTAAAGTAGATGAAATTTAAACCAAGCTTCACTTGGTCTTATGATGCATTAGGGATAATTTCAAAGCTGAGAGTTGAGAAGAAGTCTACTCCATATGAACATACAACTAGGTTAGAGATAGAGTAGTATGCTAACCAGGAGCAGTGGATAGAAAACACACTACAAGAGGCTAAAGAACAAATAGTCAATCAATCATATATGCAAAATCCTATCCCAAAAGACAAAGAAATCAAGAGGCCAAGGGAAAGTATGTCCCCTACTGATTTATAAGCTCAGGCTGTAGACTTCCGTGTCTTCAAGAGGAAAAATAAATATCCAAAGGCTAATACTAAGACTAATCCTTAGGTAATAAATATTCAAGAAGAATCCTCAGAAGAAAAGGCTTCACAAGAGCAAAGTACAATGGTTTTGACAGGTACTCCTACCACTTCTTTCCCATATGTAGAGGAGACAAATGAATCTCCTATCTCTTCTACATCTTAGATTCCATCACAATAGAGTATTTTTGCAAGAATAAGGAGATAAAAATTAAAGAATGAAGCTTTGAAGGCTTCAACATATTCAGATTTTTGGAAGAAAAATTCCACCACCCAACACAGGTTGCTATCTGCATTTGATACAAAAAATGGGCAGTTCCAAATGGATTTTTTGGAACCTACAATGCTAGTCCCCAGAAGTACAAAAGATTTCAAGGCTTCAATATTTTTTTTAGATACCAAAAAGTTTCATGCAATCGATCAAATAGATTTGCATAAGAAAGCATGTGAAATGATTTACTCAACACTGACTAATTCAACCATGGCTGCCTCCAAGTTACAAACATCTCTAAATAATATGCACTCACAATTGAAGATAGAAAGAATGTCTTCTCTAGCCAAAGACACCAAAATTATAACTTTAGAATATTTAATTATCAAACTAGGATATGATCCTAGTGATGTTAAGGCAGCCAAGGATATAATTAAGAACAAAAATGTAGACATTTAAGTCCTAAGGAAACATCTTAAGATTCCAACAACAGAGCACCCTCAGGCCAAAGAAGTAACCAATTTGGTAATGGAAAAAGAAAATCTGTTCAAAATAATAATTGAACAAAATGTTCAAATCCAGAATATGGAACAAGACATGGAAGCATTGTTGAAGGAAGAGGAACAATTGGAAGCAACAGGTACATCAACACAACAAGAAGCGCAACAAACAAAACAAGCATTAAATTTATATTCTTATGAGAAGCTAGCCCAAGCTTTAGAATAATTATCATTAACAAATAAGGAAAAGAAGAAGTTAACAACAACACTCACAAAGATGGAAGAAAGAAAGATAAAAACAGACAACACATACCTAGAAAATGTACAAAAGAATTTTAAATTAATTCAACAAATTCAAAAATATGAAGATGAGTCCCTTACAATGAAAATGTTAGCAGAATCCAAGCACATCATTTGGCACAATATTAATGCAAAAATTATAGAATTATGGCCATCTAGTCAAATCATTTTTTAGCAAGAAGAGTTGGTGCATAATTTTAAGGCAGTAATTGAGTAGACAAAAGTTGAAATTGAGTGTAGACCAACAAAAGCACACATGATTATAAAAATGTTGAATTCCAAAACTAAAGATGAGCTTGAAGAGATCAACATTTAAGATAGGACAAATGCAGTGATGGAAGTAAACAGAGTGTTGAAAAAGAAAAATATTATGGTGCAATTACAAAATAAGTGCAAATAATTGGAGTTACAGGTAAAAATATTCAACAAAAAATTTAATGTATCACAAGAGAAAGAGCTCCCAACCTTAAGAGCTTCTGATGGAAAATTGATTCCATTAGAAACATATAAAGATCAATTATGTAATATTGTTGCAGATGCATCTATATTTGCTAAAGCTAGAGGAACTATAGGTGGAGAAGCTTTCATGGAAGGCCCACAACATGATCTTTTTATTCAACATGAAATCCATCATCTATTTCTAAATGAGTCAACTTTTCAGACATACACAAAATTAGATGAGAGATTCAAGAGCATGGTAAATTTTTCCATTCCAAGTGAAGAGCGATGTATAAATTACTAGAGTTGGTTGAATAAGGATAAACAACAAATACTACAGTTTTGGCAATAGATAAACAAAAGAAGTGAAAAAGTAGCTACAATTAGTGACAATTCACCTCAAAGTATGAACAATAAATTATAAAGAGTCTAGATTTCCTATTACTTAGTTATATTTTGGAAATATCTACATGTTTTTAGTAGATATTATTTTGTAATAAATATTATTTGAAGTCCGAATTTATTTGAGACAAATTCTATAAATATTTTGTAAAAAGACTTAGTAAGGTTTGGATTATGTATGAAGCAAAGAGCTCTACCTTAATGTAAGTTGTGAATTGTACTCAATGTAATCAATTTCAAAAATACAGAGGCAATTTTGTTCCAGGATTCTTGTGTCAAACAAATGATAATGTTTCCCTCTTTGTAAATCTGTTTTCCTTTCAAAGTTTCACATGAATGTTTTCCTTCTTAAGTCATTTACAAGAAGGTGAAGAGCTGAATTTACTTAAATGTACTTTCCTTTGGCTTGTTTAAATAGTCTTATTGTTTTCCTTCTGAGATTAAATATAAAATTCATTTAAATATGCTTTATATTTAATTGATCATCTTCTTTATCATCTCAGCCAACATAAAATATCTTAAGATCCAAGAGTTTCCCTACCATGCCCTATTTCATCTACTCTATTAATTTGTTATTGATTACTGAGAATTTTAAAACTCCATGCCCAATGGAATTTTCTTGCATTTTTCAACCAAAATTTTGAAAAATCTATCTTGAACTTTAATATCTAGCCCACAACCTTGAAAGGAGAAAATTAAATCATACAGAGAGATCCCTCTCTAAAGATGGAAGGGCTAGATCCTAGCTTTAAAGGTGGTTTGTGGTTAACTCCGCAGTTTCCTTTTTAGCCTAGGAAAACTACAGAGTTATAACATAAAGATTAGAGTTAGAAAATGCCTACATGGAATAATTACAACCCACAAAATGATAACGAAGTAGGAGAACCCGTCCAAAAGTAAAGTAGCTTTTAAAACATCCAAGAAAGTAGGGAAAACTAAGAAAAAATCTAAGCCAAGCCCTAGTTGTAGCTCTAGTGAAGTTTCAGATGGAGAGATTGCAAATTTTGTGACAAAATTGATAAGATGAACCAACAAATACAAAGGTAAGATTCCCTTGAAGTGTTTCAATTGTGATGAAATTTAATCTTTAAGTTTTCAAAGCTGACATTCTTCTTTTCGTTTTGCTTCTCATATTTATGTTTTTTCTCTCAACATCATTTCACTTAGGATTTTATGTCTTGATGACGGATCCACTTATGGACCTAAAATGTAGAAATCCCTGTAATGACCGTAATTAATTTGAATTCCAAACTAAGAATTCCAACAAAAGAAATATGAAAACCATTATTTTTTCCCTATATGAAGTGGATATATGGAAGGAAATTTTTCTATTAGAGAAAACCAAAATCAAGATTCAAATGGAAGCTGCAAATCTACAATTTTTGAAGAATTATTGGGACCTAGGTATAATTCATATTAAAAAAAAAAATCTTTAAGTTTTCAGAGTCGATATTATTCTTTTCCTTTTTCTTTTCATATTTATATTGTTCTCTCAACATTATTTCCCTCATGCTTTTATGTCCTGATGATGGATCCACTTATGGACCTGAAACATAGACATTCCTACAAAATGATTGTGGTTAATCCAAAATTCCAAACTAAGAATTCCAGCCAAAAAAATATAAAAACCATTGTTTTCTCCCCTATACGAAGAGTATATATGGAAATAAATTTGTCTATTAGAGAGAACCAAAATCAATATTCAAAAGGAATATGAAAATATACAATTTTTGAAGAATTGTTAGCACCTAGGTATAATTCCTATTAAAAAAAAATAATCTTAAAGTTTTCAGAGCTAGCATTCTTATTTCCCTTTTGCTTCTCATATTTATATTTTTCTCTCGACATTATTTCCCTTAGGATTTTATGTCCTGATGATGGATCCACTTATGGACAAAAAATGTAGACATTCCTACAAAATGATTGTGGTTAATACAAACTTCCAAACTAAGAAGTTGGTGATTTCACTTCAAAATGCCCTTATGCAAAAAGTTCAAATAATGAAGAAGGAGAAATTCCCAGCAAAGTGAAGAAGAATCAAAGAAGATACAAGAAGGAAGATAAAAATAAAATCTTTAAGAGAATTTTCTACTCAAAGGAAGATTTCTCTTCATATGAAGAAGAGAGCAATAACGAAAGTGAAAATGACACAGGAAGAGTATTATTCATGGAAAATGATAACTAAAAATAATCTTTTGAAGAGCAAGAAGAAGATAAAAAAGAATAAGGAAAGGTTGATATGGAAACAAAACTTATCAATTCCCTAAAATACCTTAAGGTGGAAAGAAGAAATGTTGAGAAAAGGGAAGCCAAATTAAGTAAATTAAAGAAATACACTAAAGGTCTGAAAAACTAGATGGAAGAGTAGAAAAATATTAGCATCAGTCTCAAAGTGCAGTTGGAAAAGGTGAAGAAATCGAAGAATTTCTCAAGAAAGAGTTTTAAGATAACATCAAGTCAAAGGAGGGTCTTGAAGAAAATATAGTCTACTTATGAAAGGAAGTGCCAAAAAGGAATGTCTAGTAGAACTTTGCAAACAACTCCAAAGTATTGGATGAGATCATTAGCATTCAAATACAATGTGATGATAAATATAGACAAGGCTATAAACCAACTCATGTTGAGAAGGGCTCAAGCTCCATGATAGCATGAAAAGAAAAAGAGTAGAGAAGTTGTGCAAGTGTCATCAAGGGTTCCATCAAAAAGAAAGATCGCATGCCCTCAAAAGAGAATAAAAAAAGTAGAATAAAAAACTTGCAGTAGAGAGGAATTAAAAAGAATCTTACAAAAGAGCTATACCATAGAGAATATTTTCCCCATCTAGGTACTATAGCACATTTCTTGGTTATTTTTATTCATGTGCTAACGTTTGGCAGATGGATAGGGATTGCAGAGCTTATGACATGAATTCCTATCAAAGTCATTATCAAAACCATAGAATCAAGTTTGCAAGAACATAAGATAGATACCTAGCTACACCATCATTTAGGTATCATGTAGAACCCTTCAAATGACACAACTATGGACATATGGCTTGTGACTCCAGAAGCATGATGAAGTCTTCCATGAGATAAAATATCAATTTCAAGAACAAGAATGTTTCGAGAAGAAAACAAGAACAAGAAGAACAAGTAAATGAATAAATCCACGAAGACACGCTTTCAGTAATTGAAAAGACACAAGACCATGATGAATCTACAGGTGGAGAATAAATCAAGATTTAAGATGATGGTCCTAAATAAACATATGTTCATGTATCATTCTAAACAATCAAGCTTGATTTCTCCCTATGCTATGAATTTTGAAGAGGGGGACTCTATGTTGCAATAAGTGCACATTTGGATATTTATCCTTTGACAAGTTGGTAGGTGGAAGAACTCATCAAAGAAACATTCAACATTAAGGGTAGATTCACTGGGGTAGGAGTAATGGATGAAATTTCAAAAGAACCCATTGTCATTAATGCATATAGATAGGTAGAATAAGTTATGGTAAACCATGAGAAGCATAGCATATCAGGGGGATAAAATTATTAAATTTGAGACAAGAAACTTGTAATAACATAGGGGAAGATATTTCATCACGGGGAGTAACTCTTTGGCATTACTGTCAAATGGGGACAAAAATCAGGAAAATAATATTAGATTTAGGGGAAGAAGTGATCGTAGGTGGAGTATGTGTTTCCATCAATGAAAAAGGAGGATATTATTGAATGGTGTTTTCATTGGTACCAACATCATTTATTGAATGCCCTTAATATTTTTTTGGATTGCATCAATTGGAGGATCCAAAATACAAGAATCCTTAGAAGGATAAGATACCTCATGTTTGATAAATATTTTGAATAGGAATATATCTATTTTTTTTCTCAAGACAATCATAGAAATATTCTCCCCGTCATGATGATTCCAATGGTATATGACATGCCTCATGGCTCATATCGGTTGCATAGATATGATTTATTAAAGTTTGAAACCCATTCTTGTGGTTAAAATCCTCAGCATGAGATGATGTGGTAAGTCATCATTGGTTAAGAAATTTGCTCAAATAATAATGCTAATAAAATTTTTTAATGAAGAATTTAATTAAATATTTGAGGTCAAATTTCATTTTCTAATCCATGGTTAAGGGCATAATATTAATTAACATTTTGGAACAAGTTGGCATCCTAAAAATATTTCACTTTGGCTCCAAAATTTGAATTAAAAATCAAGTTGAATTCCCTCCTTTTTCTTCAAGTTTGCTCCATATGAGATCCTCCCTTTCTCCTCTACCAAAAGGCACTCATTTCTTCCATAAATGTATAGATAAAAAATTGATTAAAAGTAAGATATATGTGTAAGCTTATGCAACCAAGAGTAGTCTTGAAAATATGATTTGGAGGTCAAATTTTTGAAGGGTCTTGGGATTAATTTTCTTGTATTTTTGGATATGGTCATTTGCTATATTTTTAAGAAATATTTGAGATTATCTGAAGTATCTCTTGAGGTTGGGTCGAAGGTATTTGCAAAAGGATATTTCAGCCTCGTTCCCAAAGCATATCTAGTCTAATTGAGGGCTAATTATGCTTTGCTTATGAGATAGTATTTTCACTAGTATTTATGCTTCTCCTGTGGTAATTCAACCCTCTGTAATAGGGCACACTTGAACTAAACAATGACATTCTTTGAAGGAATTCAAGTTATTTATCTATGTTCTAATTGCAGTCTTGTGTATTAGAACTAAGATCAAATTCTTGAATTTTGACATCTTTAATGGATGGCTACCTATATCATCTTGAATTATGAGGTTTTGGCTTCATTTTCTACACTGAGCGAGTTTTTTTGAAATGATGTTTACATTGGTTGAGACATATTAAAGGTTTGGAATAGAGTGTAAGCCCATTCTTGTAGACTATACATAAGAAGCCACTTTAATGCAAATCTGGATTATTAAAACCTAAATTACATCATTCTCTTATGGATAATCAAAAATTTTTGAGGCTCCCAACTCCACCTTAACCAATTACATTGCATGTTTTTCTAAGGTTTTTTTGGGCATAACATCCGCGAAGCTCCATGGAGCATATGGTTTCAGGGATATTTTGATGAAAAATTGGATTAAGACTGTGGAATTATGATCCTCCAGAATAACTCTTATCAATAAACACACAAATTGACCCTCCTTTGATAAGATTTGTGACTTATTTCGAGTTCTGGTGACATCACACTTGTCCTAGTTTTGGAATAGAACAATAGACCTGGTTTATTTGAAGGATTAGTGTGAGTTTCTTTGATGAGAACTTTCATCATAAATTTAGGGTGAAGATTAGTCCAAGGCCTAATTTGACTCTTTCTATAGAATTCATGTGGTTGAGGTAAGGATAATGATCTAAAGCATACTGAACCCACTCAAAACCCTTTCCTAATTATAAGAGGTAATTTGAGGTGGAATATTTAGATATCTTATGGAGTTATAAAGCTTTATTCTAATATGTGTTGAAGCTCTGTGATCTAATTAAGATTTGGAGTTTTGAAGGGTATTTGAATTTCATTGAAGTTTAATCTTGTAGCATTGAAGTTACTAGCACATCAATCTTCCATTGGAGCATATTTATTCTACTACTGTTTTTCATTGTTTTTCAAAGAATACCCTTGGCACATCACTATCTTAATTTTCAGTCTCGAGGACTATCTAAAGTTTTATAGAAGATGCGATATTTTTTTGAAGCAACATCTATGGTTCACAATTTTGAAGGTGAATTTTGTTATATACATAGGGGGGATAATATTGGGTACCTCCCTTGGTACCCCATAGGTATATAACAAATTTTGTGGGAGGTAAGGACAATGAAGGTCATATTAGTATTGCAGTCATCTTATATCAATAGAAATCTCCAATATTTATGTTATTGCAAACCAAAAGAGAAAAGGGTGTCAATTTAAATAGAAATTATGTATTTTTTAATAGTTAATGAAGGTTGACTCACCATTCCATTTATGAAGCCTACATCAATATTCCAGGGGGTCTACTCTGATTGATTCAACACTTGTAGCAAAGTTGTCTTGTTGACTATTTCCATCATCTATGACATTGTCAAAATTTATTATATCAGTGTTGGTTAGATGAATGTCAAGAAACAACTAGGTTTTGATATGGCAACGCTGCCTAGATGAGTATAATTACTATTGAATATGTGCATTGTAGAGAAATTTGGCATTGATGCATGTTTTATGAGTTAGGATTTGTTAGCTTGATGAATAAGGAGTATTGTTGACAAAGAGCAAAGAGAAGACATAGTTGTTGGGTCTTGTTACATTGTCTAGCTAGGGTTTGCTGTAGAAGCATATTTGATTGAAGCTAGGTTATATATATATATTGTGTATAAGAATATTTAGTTGAAGTTGGGGTTTGATGTACAAATTGAGTAGAAGCAGATTTTGATTGAGAATATATTTTATTACAATTTATTTTGTATTGATTTTGAGCACATGTGGATCTTGTTTGAAACTTGGGAAATGTGGTCCACTCGCTGAATAGGGTGGATGGATGGAGAAAGTTAGGAGAGTGGAGTCTCCTTAAGGTTGAAGCCTAAGAACAATTTAGGGTGGTAGGGTGGTGCTAGGATAGGTTGGAGCCTGTGTAGAAGTTGATAAATTCAGGGAATTGAAGCATCCTTCTAGTTTGATTTGGTAAATAAGGGCAGTGGAATGTCCTTCTAGTTGAGGTTGGTAAATCAAGGAGTTGGATCTTCCTTTGAGTTGGAGCCTATAAATCAAGGTGTTCGAGCATTCTTTTAGTTAGAGCTGATAAATCTTGGATGTTAGAGATTCCTATTGATGTAATCTTTAAAAACCTATATTAAGAAGCGTTCGGTGGTTTTTCTCCTAGAGTGGTTTCCACCTAAAAATATCTTGTGTACTATATTGATGTCATGCATTATTGAATGGTATTAAATGTTCATGTGATGAGATGTTGAATTATGTTTGATCTAATGATAATGTGAATTTAATGCTCTAAATATTAAAAATATACTAATTGAAGTGAAATACCAATTCACCTCCCTCTCCATATATCATTCCAAACTTCTCTACAATACAAGATTTCTCCATTAGGTACACATTTAAAAATAATTATGCTCAACTAGTACCAAAACCTAGGCAACAATAATGATTAACATAATATGAAAAAAATCTTAGTAGTTGGTAAATCGGGGAGTTGGAGCCTGCAAATCAGGGTGTTGGAGCATACTTTCAGTTGGAGTTGATAAATCTTGGAAGTTGGAGCTTCTTATTGATGTAATATTTAAATAACTATATTAAGAAGTGTTCAATGGTTTTTCTCCCATAAGGGTTTCCATCTAAAAAAGCTTTTATATTGTCTTGATGTCGTGCATTGTTGAACGATGTTGTTAACTGTTCATGTGATGATATGTTGATTTATGTTTGATCTAATGCTAATGGGAATTTAATGCTTCGAATATTAAAAGTATACTAATTGAAGTGAAATATTGATTCCCTCCCCTATTAGTATTTCCAACATATGCAAAGATACCTAAACAAATACCCTTCTTATCATATTTATGGCACTACTTGTAGCTTGTCACCATTGCAACACCCTTGAAATGGTGGAAATTGTGTCATCACGTGGCACACTAAGCCCTCAACATGCATATTAGGCACCTTAGTGGGCATAATAAGCCCCGATGGGATTTTTTAGTCCCTCTAGTGGACATAGTTAAGTCCATATGGACCAAATACACTAATGAAACAAGAACTTTGTTGATGTTTCACAAATGGATGCCATATGTTCCTAGTGGTTTGGTGGATGTATTTTTTTCAAATCATTAAAATGGTGTCACAAGTTCAAAAATGATCACTTGTATTCAAATGTATTATGAATTTTGGGTCATGTAATAAAATTTTGGTTATTACTAGTAATTTCTAATGATATAGTTGATTTTATCCATATCATAAAAAAATTTGGTTGAACATAGACACCATATGTTCTGATCCTATTGATGGCCAAAATTGACTGCATCAACATTTGGGAATCCACCTAGTCAGAACCCCAAATTAGACTCTTATCCGTTTGTGATGGTGGTTACCACTAGTATTTTGGGTCCAGTTACTTGTAAAACAAAGTCTGGGTGGAAAATGAAAAGGGTGGTAGTGGTGGTGGGTTTATATTAAGCTAATATAAATACTAATATAAATGTGAAAAATAATCTAATCTACTACTTCACCTGGGTATCTCAAAACATATGTGATAGAATTATAATGTTATTTAATGAAAATCAAGATTATAAAAAAAATAATGTTTTATAATATTGATAAAAGTATTATTTTGATTAAATAGTTAATCAAATTAATAATAAAATTAACACATATGATATAGAAATTTTGTTGTTCACTGGACTAATAATAAATTTACTTCACACATCAATAGTGATTGTGCTTAAATCAAGAAACAAAAGATACATGAACAATACTTAAATAGACCAAAATAATTCCTGTAATAATAGAAAGAAAAAAATACAAATAGAAGTACCTGTTCTAAAAAGGATCTGTTCATGCTGGAAATGGAATGGTTCAGACATATTATAAATTAAAACTCAAGTACATAATGTTGGACACCTAATCCTAAAGGGTTAGCGTGGAAGCCGAATGGACAAAGAAGTCCAAGGGACCTTGGGATGTGAATCCCAACGGTCACCAAATGTACTATAAATGTATATCAAATTGTTAATAAAATGTATCGCATGCTTTATCTTTCTCCCTCACCATGTGCGTTTAACATGGTATCAGAGCCATGATGTGTGGCCTGTGAGCTGCCTTGAATAGAGCTGCCCTACCCTCATTACCTACGCTCTGTTACGCTGTGAATGTGAGTCTGACATCTTATCAGATGCGTTTCCCTAAAAACGCTCTCCCTCACTGTCCACCTACTCTAACGCTCTAAAATCTGCCTGTCATCTCAGAGCTGGCCTGGCATCTCAGAGCTGGTTTGATATGTAACGTTTGAACGCTGCCCTCTGACATTGAAACGCTGTATCTGCGTTTTCATTATCCGCTTTCTGGTGAACGTTTGAACGCTGCCTGAAGGTAACGCCCTGTTTATGAAAACAACGCTGCATACCAAACAACTGAAACAGTAACGCTGCCCCGAAGGAAACGCTGCCTGACGCTGCCCGAAGAAAACGCTACCTAACATCTGAGAGAGTGCCTGAAGAACGCCTCCCTGCCTGAAGACTGCATGGTAAGCGGATATCCATCAGTCCATGAGTTTTGAGCCACTGTTTGTAAATTTAAAGGTAAGGGCGCACACCTTGATTGAATCAGCCATATATATATATTGAGATTATTTATAGAACTAAGGATTTGTGAATTGGATCTGATGCCAAGCATGGGGTTTATAAATCATATGATTACAACATCCTGAAATAAGGTTCTGCGATTTTAAGTGTACAATCTGGTGTGTATTGAAGTGCGTGTTTTATATCCTGAAGAAGAGAAGATTCAGGAAAACCGAAAGTGATTGTTTGAAGTATCACATAACGGTTCTATTCTTTGAGGTGTTGCGTGAAGAAGAGTTTGCACCTGTTAAAAATGCCAGTGGCAATGCGACTGATACACCTGAAACTGCCCGAATTCTTGTTCTCCATCTTCATACTCGTTGGGTTATTGCTGCTGGTGGTTTTGTGACACATTCAGTGCCTTTGTACACAATTGGGGTGGAGGTCTCACCACTTTTCTCTTATGCGGGAGAAAATTTAGAAGGTGTTTGCCGAGGGCGGACCTTCCATGCTCCATGCGAACTCACGGCTTAGGTGGAATTGTGATTAATAACTGCACGCTGAAAAAAAGATAAGGCATCTCAGAATTGAGACTGCGCATTGGTTGTGAGAGAAATTTACGAGGATAAAATGATCTGTTGCATTATTTGTTATCTGTGAAATATAAAATCACACCGAATCGCTGTCAGAAAAGTGGAGTTATCATTGGAGAATTCGATCCGCTCAGAGATTGCATTCGCTTCCTGTAGAGTATTGACGCGTGGTGTGGGATGTGCTTTGATCAAATCACTGTGAGTTTTGGAAACCTTCAGAGAAATCTTCTATGTGGGAGGAAAACAGAAAACGCTCCAAGATCAACAATTCCATTCTAAACTCAATAATTTTATCTTTACAAAGAAACCAATTCACAAGATCTACGCATGGTCTTCGATCCACCTATTGCCGAGTCTTGTTGCTTTTGTTGGTGCCTCTGATATTGATTTGCAGGTTGTGATCTGGTGTTTGAGTGCTTCTGGTGATGACAACAACGCGTGTTAAAGCGCATAGCTTTCATAGCATTGAATCCGCCAGCATAAGGCAACTCTAAGAGCGTGAACAGAGCTGCGGAGCTAAACAAGCTACTTATGGAGTGTAACTTTCCTTCCATATGCATTCATTCTGGGATGACACGGGAAGAAAAGATTGACAAGATACAAAGGTTTCAAGGAGGGTCATAAGAGGATATTAGTTCCAACTGATTTGGTTGGTAGAGGAATCGACATTGAGCGTGTAAATATTGTTGTTAACTATGACATGCCAGATTCTGCGGATACTTACTTGCACAGGGTTGGAAGGGCTGGCAGATTTGGTACGAAGGGTCGACATGGTATCAGAGCGGCGCAGCGGAAGCATGGTATCACAGGTCCCAGGTTTCTCATATCTCTGTTATTCCTAAACCTGGAAGCAGTTTGAATACAAGAATATCCCTTCGTTTGCTGTGTTTCTAGTCGAAACGAAAGCAAGGTATCCTGTTTTTGCCCATCACAAAGCATTTCTAATAATTTCATTTCTAATAATTTCTGTGGGTTGGAGCTGCTGCTAGCTGACGAAGACAAGGAGGCCTGTAAATTGCAATATAATTATAGAGGTGCAGACACTGAATTACAATTGCAGAAGTAAAATTTAATGAAGCATTTGGGACTTAAGGATGGAAACTTGAATTGAATAAAAAGTAAAGACTTGCGCTATTGGAGTGGTATTAAACACATTGGGGCATTTGTTTTGTGAATTTTGATTGTGAGCTAAAAATCAGATATTAAAAGCCTTATGTAATGGAAATGAGTAATGACGTTTAATGGATGAATTGAAGAACTTCCATATGTACTGTTGAAATTGCCGAGTATTGAGGTTTTTGATTTGTTTACAAAAATAAAAAAAATAAAAATGGCTAGAATCAGTGAAGTATTAGAGTTCCTTAAAACTCTAATGTCGTCTACTACTCATGATACATTAAAAGTCAGCAAAGTTTCTCTCATAGATATTCAGGTCTGTCTACAAAATGCACAGGAGAATATTGAGTTTTTGCAGCTTGAGACAAAGCTACAGCAAGAAGAATTAAAGCAGTGGAGTCATCATTCTGAACCTGTTTCTGTTCAGAAGATTGAAACAGACTCCCATAAACATCAAGTTAATAATGCAGCAGTTGTATATGCAGATGCAGAAACTCAATCTGCACTTCCCAAGCCCATCATCAGACCTTGGGAACAGCTTGTCCACAACAAGCACAGAACTGGTCTTGGGTATGACAAGGACTTGTCCTTTCATATTCCAGACTACTCAAAACCCATTCAGTTTCAGAGTGCTGGATTCATTTATGACAGTTCACCTGCTTCTCATGACAGTTCAGCTACAGCTGTTCCAGACTCTGATCCTCTTCCACAGCAGCAACAACAACAACAAATCGTGAAATGCCAACACTGTGATCAAGTTGGCCATCTGAAAGATCACTGTTTTGATCTTCATCCATGTAAGCACTGCCATAAAACCAGCCATTCTTCACACAGATGCTTCAGCAACAAACGTCCTGCAAGAACAAAGATTCATCTAGGATGGATCGCTTCTTGGCAATGGGCATCAACAGCCAAAAAGATATTCCAAACACATGTTAGAACTTGTTCCAGAATATTGAACAATCTTGCAGTTGAGTTTTCTCCATCTTCTCACCTTGTATCTGACAGGGGGGGAAATGATGGTCATCTACAAGCTTCAAAGCCACATCAAGCGAGCTTGAGCCACAACTTGCCACATCAGTTTTAGAGTTGTAGCCAGAGACAAAGATGCCTGAACATGCCTTCAGTTGGCGATGTGGGACACTTCCTCTAGCAGAAGACTTCAGCTTCTTGCCAGCTTTGGAAGAGTTCTGAAGACAAAATTGAGAACACTTCCTATAGCAGAAGACTTACAGCTTCTTGCTAGTTTTGGAAGAGTTCCAGGAATTGCATAAGCATTCCAGAGTTGTTGGTCATCCTTAAACCATCACAGGTTGAGACTTCCCTTTTCAGGTTGAAGTTTTACCTTTTATGTGGGGTGAGGCCTCCCTTTTACAGTTGAAGGTTTCCCTCTTTAAAACAATAGGATCACTTCCTCTAGCAGAAGACTTACAGCTTCTTGCCAGTTTTGGAAGAGTTCCGGGAACTGCACTAAGCGTTCCAGTGTTGGTGGCTATCCTTAAACCACTGCCCTTTTTTACCAACATTTCATAGAGCACATTCAGCCTAGTGCTGCCATGCATTATTGCACATTTTGTATTACAGCTCTTTTCTTGGACTCATACATAACCCTTCGGATTAAGGGGGGGAATGTTGGACACCTAATCCTAAAGGGTTAGCGTGGAAGCAGAATGGACAAAGCAGTCCAAGGGACCTTGGGATGTGAATCCCAATGGTCACCATATTGTACTATAAATGTACATCTTTTGTGAATAAAAATGGTACTAAATGATTTATCTTTCCTATTGTTTTCCTATTTGTTCTCCCTGACCATGTCTGTTTAACAAATATCATTCCAAAATTTGTCAAATCATTTATATCGCTAGGTGCAAATGAGTGATGCAGGTTTCAATTTCATGCTAAATGACAACTATCATTACTTCAACCATTTTTCTAGGAACAAGGAGGCCAATACAAAATCATTTTTCTAAATATAACTCATTGACATCAAAGTAAATCATCAATCATCAAGTCAGAGCATTAGACGCTAGGTCAAGTCCAAATTAGCTATCGTAGAGAGATCTATAGTCAAAGCATATCTATATTCATCTATATCAATCATCCAAATCATGCCAACCTCTAGTAGTACAAACATAGTGACATATCTATATGTATGTCTCGGTCACCTACAAACACAAGTTCAATTTGCATGTTCATATTATGATAAACATTCAACCTTTTCCAACTTGCAGATCTAGTTGTCATCTGCAACACATTTGTGGTACTGACATCTTCCAGGTGAACATCTAATTTCATGCAAGATACTTCATTCTTATGTGATCAACAATTTTAACCCAACAACTTTAGAAATCATATTACAGTGGAATAATATGTTAGAAACACCTTGGTTCAAAGTTCAGATAGTTTATAAAGCTTCAAATGATGGTCAAATGTAGTCAAACCCATGGACGCTCCCTTTAGGTTAGAATGGGAGTGCCTTTAGCTACCTAGACGCTCTCTAGGCCTTAGCATGCGAGCATCTAGGGATGAGATCTCCTATATATTTGACTATGTCTGGAGTAGAAACCCTAATTTATCTATGGGTTTCAGATATGAGACTCTATTGTAGATCATTACTGTTAGATGCACATAAATCATACTTTAGCAACACATAATGAAAATAGTAATATGAGTAGGAGTCTTAAGAAGAGATTCTCCCTCTGCCTCGGGATCTACGTCATTCATCTTTATTCATGTCATCGACATGTCTCTACTAGATTCAAGAAACAATGGATCCGTTAGATCATAAACATATATCTATCATGGCTATCAACATCGTGACATCAATATTTCATCAAAGGTTTAGACTCAAAGCAACAAATAGATGAAGCAACATATTTCAGAGTTTATGAACACAATAACACTTTCTATCAAGTCACTCCATCAAGTTAGGACATTCAACTTAACCATATTCAATCAAGACATGACCATAATTAGTAAGAGATCTACTTATCAATCTTACACTTATACCTCTCACATCAATGTTACCATGCTCTTCGTGACCAATGAGATCAAATTAGGTCATGTCAATCTCTCATATGATTTCATCATGCTTATCGCAAGCATTATCAATAGATTCATGTATAGGAGTCAATGAGCTATCTTTATATATGAAATCCATCATGACAAGTATCAAGAGTGTCATTTACTAGAGTCAAGGTGCTAACCTTCTTTATAGGATCAAGATATCCAACAAATAGATCATTGATGTTAGCCAAACATCAAGTATATCAACGTATCAACATTAGATAACCTCATAGAATTCAACAAGATCAAACTTTTCAACACCAGGTGCATCATTTCATCATAGGAAACATAGATCCAAGTCACTTTCATATGCATGTATGATCCATTAAATAAAGATACATTCTCATCATACCTTAGAGCTTACTGAGCCAATAGTTGAAACACATCATGCCAAGAATACCTTCTGGTATTCAAATACCTATGCACCTTCTTATTAGACATAAACCGCTTGAAATACTTTGTCATGTTTTCATCAAGCACCTCTTTATCTCTTTCCAGATCTACATCTCAAAATGATACTCAAGAAGGATCTACTCATCATATCTCATCAAGGAGGTTAGAAACATCCATATACTCAAATACATATGCAAGAAGTACAAGCAATAAACATAATCATCATATCTATAAGTGTAACGAGTAAGAAGCATCATAAGTCAAGAAAAACTTATCTTCAATGAGAGGTGATCCTCTCCCTCTTGAAACAATCTTCAAGAGGCACCAATGTCCATGGTCCATATACCAATGTTGCCTTCAAGTATTCAACCAGGTCTGTTAGGGATTATCCCATCTAGGGCTTCATCAAATCTCCACAAGTGCTTAAGCATCTTTAAATTGACCATAATAGGGTTCATATCTCATATCATTTCCATAAATTAGGGTTTCTCTCCAACCCTAACCTCATAGAATCCATAAAACCCTAATAATCAAGTTTCCTAGGGTTTTCTTCAAACCCTATGTCACACAGAATGAGTCGATCTTGCGGACAAGATAGACCTTCCTAGAATCTAATGAAGACCTAATGACAAATAAACCAACCAGACACTATCTTTCTCTAAATGCGCTTTATAAATAATGGCAAACAAATGTGTTTAAGGCCTACCTCGTGTCAACCGCAAGTTTGGAGATGCCTTCGCTCCTTTGATCCAAGTAAGTTTCTTCGTCACAAACCTACAAACACAAACAAGGAAAACGATTAAATAGCACCTGAATAACCAATATTATAAAACATATTTAACATGAAAGTCAAGGAGTCCATGAAACAAATAACATGAGATACTTGTTGAGAAAAATGAGCTTGATTGTAATAATTCAAA
>APFE031184160.1:3048-26091 GCA_000404065.3 Pinus taeda | reverse complement strand
GTATTGTAACATTGAAAGGAAAATAATGAAAAATCAAGCTGGTAGTCTCGGTTTTGAGATCCAGTGGGAAATCTCTGTGTATATGTGTTTTATGTGTTATGCTCTCACATTTTTATTTTCTTGTGATTTAGAATTTGTATGCACGTAATTTCTGTACGGGGTTATATTCCAAAGGATTGGGAAACCATCGTAGAGGGATGAGATGCCATTAAATCCACAAATGACACCGAAGCCATTCAAGAAATGGGCAATCGAATTTGTAGGACCAATCAAACCTCAGGGAAAGACAAGCGCGCGCTACATCATCACCGGAACAGGGTATCCAATACGATGGGTGGAATTGCAACCGGTCAAAGATTGCATGGCTGCTACGGCTGCCAAGTTTTTGTTCGAAAATGTATTAACCTAATTTGGTTGTCCCAAAATCGTTATGAGTGATCGCAGAACACATTTCCTGAACAAAACCATCAACGCGCTCAGAGAAGAATTCTAGGTATATCATCAGAAGAGTACACCATATCACCCATAAGAAAATAAGACAGTAGAGGCATTCAACAAAATATTGGAAACCACACTAACTAAAGTGTGCAACGCGCAGTGAATTAATTGGGACCTGCGTGTACCTGCAATACTATGGGCTTAAAGAACAATGTGCAAGAAGCTGACGGGACAAACCCCTTTCCTGTTAGTATATGGTGTGGAAGCTATCATGCCAATGGAATATATCATACCTAGTTTGTGAATACAAACACTCACAGGGATGATGGGCCATGAAGCTCTGGAGGAAAGACTTGCAATTGGAAGAATTTGAGGAGGAACAGTTCTTGGCAGGTTTTCATCAGCAGGTTTAGAAACAGTGTGAAAAATCTTGGCATGATCGCCATATTAAGTTTACGACTTCATGCTTTAGGGGGAAACTATTACAGATCCATTTGGGCACATTAACCCCAACTTATAGATCGATACTATTAGGGGCCATCAACCCCTAATGCAGTTGTTACATGCCCTAAAGAAGTTAAACATCAGAATGCCTCACTTCCCAAGAAGTTCCATCACTGAAAATATCCAAAAACTGCCTCTAAGAAGATCAGTGCAGGTAGGCCTTCATTAGGATGTGTTGTAATGCAAACCATACACTGTCAAAATGCTATGCAGCGCATTTGGTCCCTCTTTGGCCCACATTGGGCGAATTTGAGTGAATTTCCATGAGGATTTGAAAGATTCCTTATCCATTGGATGCCTCTAGAAGTTTCTCAAGGCTATCCACTCCTTTGGGTTCATATTTGGATGAGGAAGGGATTTAAGGAGGATCAATCCCCTTATCCCTTCTTCCATGGAACTGAATTCTAAATTTGGAAGGGCATTCATTATCACCATTCATGGCATAACTTCCTTCATTCACCTATAAAAAGAAGACTCATCTAAGTGATCAGGGGCTGGAAATTATTGAATTGTAGGGAGATGATGTTGGTATGAGATTTGAGTTGATTGCAAGTGTTGTAATGATGTCAAAGTGTCTTGCTTGTTGTGAGGAGAGGATGGGATTGAATTGGAGGAGTGACGCTGAATCAGGCGAATTGGGTTGTAACTCTTCCTTTCACTAATAAAGTGTTCAAAGCTTTTTCCATATTCTTGTATTGTCTTTTGATGTTTTCATATGCTTATCATGTACTTGATCCCATGCTATGTTTAATCAATATATCATTATCATATGCTTTGATGGGTTCTTGTTTTTGTTTGTGTGCAGGTACTTCTCAAGTGGCTTAAGTACGGGAAGGAGAAACAAAATTGGTCAAGGGAGATAAGGAACAAGTAGAAGCTACAAGTAGGTTCTTTGTTCTCTTATTTTTTCTATTGTTTATAGAAAAAGTAGAGAATGCTTTGTACTGTTGTTTCTAGACTAAGCTACTAGTCTAGAGGGTTAGGCGTTTATCCAAGAACACTAAAACTTCCCAAAACAAATTGGTGACTCCACTGGGGATCGATCATCCATCTTAGTAGCTTATCAGCCTCTTAAGACATTTCTATATATTGTACTTGTGGTCGTTGATTGAATTTTAATCTTCTTTTCATTGAAAATTGAGTTGAAATTGTGTCAAAATTGCCTTCAGAATGGCTTACAGTCACTAGCGCAGTCCAATGAAGGACAGAATGCACTACAGTGCACTTCTCGCATAGATCCAATGCGATTTAGCACACTGTCTCTAACTTCTTCCTGCGCTGATCCCTTGAGGATCAGTTTCCCATCTAGGAACTGAAAGTTTTTGCCAATTTTTTCTTACTTGAATGAGTTTCTAAATGCGAATGATTTCTTATCTCTGAAAACAATATTTTCATCTCCTTAACCAGCCCTACTTTGATTGGATTGATTAATGTTTCTTTAATGTTTTCTTTGTCATTATCAGTATATAGTCAAAGTTAGTTTTTGGTCGATTGATATTTGTTGAAAGAAAGTGTCGTAAAGCCGCCTTTTCCTTTGAAACTTGAATTGTCTTAAATTCTTCATTCATAAAAGATTGATTGACTGATGTGTGCATATGATTAATATTTGTTCAAAAAAAGTGTCGTGAAGTCGTCTTTTCCTTCGAAAACTAAATTGTCGTAAAGTCTTCATTCATAAAAGATCGATTGATTTATATGTGCATATGGTTTGTCTTTTTGTCGAAAGTGTCGTAATTCCTCATTTCTTTGAAATCGAGAATGTCGTAATTTCTTCCTTTCCTTGAAAAGAAATTGTCGCAAAATCATCATTTTTATGAAAAGAGATTTTATATCGATTGTGCATATTTCCTTTTTGTTCATCATAACATTAAGGGATTTGAAAAGAAAAGCTTTCATCATTCATATTGTAGTTTGTGAATGCTTGAAAGGAATAGTTAGGGAAATTGCATTAGATGTGCTCTTTTCTCTTTGTTAAACATCTGATTGCTCTATCCCTACAAGCTAAGGATTTTCATTATTAAATTGAATGGAAAGAATGCTTATCATATTAGTCGAATTTTAGGAATTGCAAGCATACATCACGTGGTGAACCTTGAAAGGAAAAATCTAAAGAAGATCAACTTAAAATTGATTTGAATTTACCTAATGGAGCATTATCACCTAACGAAAATCTTTTAGAGGTCTAGGCTAGAGACGTGTTCTGACATCGTAAAACAAAGCAGTTGTCGCTAACTTATCTTTAATACATCCCGAGTGTGATACCTCATTCCACGTACGTGAGTATATCGTAGCTTGTCCATGTACCTTCAGGTATATAGGGTGGTGTTACAGTACGTAAAGTATATGGGAATGCTCTCACTATGCGGTTTTGCATTAGACAACGCTTATATGGATTGGGCCTCTACGTACTTTTGGGTATATATGGGAGGACAACAATAGGTTGTTATCCATCCTTAGGTAATCGATTCGGCCGCCTTGTACACTGTGATACACCGAACACAACAATCGGGGAGATAGTCTGCCCGTACTTCTTGGTTCGCCAGGAGGTATTCTGCAGTTCACAGTTGCTTGGTAAACCTTTTGCCTAGATTATCCTAGTTTTGTTTTGTTATGTTACTTTGATTAAAATAAAATTAATTAACTGTGTATAACATCCTCCTCGCTTGCTCCTTATTTGATCTTAGGTTGAAACATATGGCGACACATACAGAATACACCAATCAAGGAATTCCTTTTGATGGGAATCCTAGTCCTTTTCCTCCTTTTGGAAATATTGATGCTCCTTATATGGCTAGATTGCCCCTTCCATGATTTATCCTTGCCTTGTCATTATGGTTTTTTTCAACCTCCTTGGTTCAAAATGTCGTGATTTCTCTGCAATCAAGTACACCTCCAACTGGACAAAATCAACCTCTAGTTGATCTTATAGTTGACCCTTTGCCTTCTTCCTCTATTGTTTCTTCCTCCCCTTCTTCCTCTTCACCTGGTGAAAGTATTGATACTCGTAACCAGGTGGCTAAGAAGAAGAAGAAAGGGAAGAAGAAGAAGAAGAAGCTAAGTCAGCAAAGGGGCAACCAAGAAACCATTACTTTGAATGCAGCATCTGATGAGAAATCGTCCATCAAGCCTCACAAAGTTTGATATCCATGCAAACTTTGTGTCGGAGACCATCTTCTTCGAAATTGTCCTGATATTTCTCAGATCTTAGAAGAATGGTCTTCCTATTCACATCATCCTTTGTCATCAACTTCTAGAGATCATGTTGGTGACACACCATCAACTAGTGGTAATAAAGTTCATGGAAACAAGGGTAAAGTTAAGTTTCCTTGTAGGTTATGTGAAGGGAATCATCTCATTCACCTTTGTCCCTATCTGGATGAAGCCAAAAACGTGTTGGATAACCATCCTGCTTCACCACAGCGACTTCCATCTAGTTACAAGAAACTCTCCCTAAATCCTTCACTAGTTGATGAATTGACTGACCAAAATCAACCATCGGTGAAAACCACTCTCTTTGAAACTGAATCCTATGAGTCTATACCTGACCCAAATCAACAGGTCAAGGTAACAGTTGACCCGATTTCACCTTCAGCTAATCGTACCTTTCCCGAAGAGAGTGAACATGATACCACTCAAGTTCTTTTTGTTTCTTCAGATTTTAATGAGCTTGGGGGAAATACTCATGTTCCATCAAGACAGGAGGAAAATCCTCCCACTATCATAGCTCCAGGGGTTAATTCTCTTGTTTCTATGGTACCCCCTCCAAGTAGTCTAGTCACTTCCTTTGATTGGAATCGACTGGCTGGATTACATCTTCCCTCTTATGTGCCTTTCCAGATCATATTACAAGTTTGTAATATGATTGTACTCAGCACTATTATAGATGAAGGTGCATTAGTGAGTATCCTTTCCTCAACTACTTGGCAAGTGCTTGGTTCACCGCTGCTTGTGCCAGTTACCCAGAATCTGTTGGATTTTAACAGAGGAACCAGTAAACCATTAGGGATCCTTCCACAGTTACCTATTACTTTGGGAGGAAAAATCTTTTATCTGAATGTGATGGTAGTCCCAGACCCATTAGATTACAATTTACTACTTGGGCGTGACTATGTTTATAACATGGGAGCTATTGTTTCAACACTCTTTTGACTGATTTGTTTCTCGCATGAAAGCAGAATTGTCACCGTTGACCAGCTTTCATTTCCTGGTCCAAATATGGCTTCCAGTCAACTATCTTCCCTAAATGGTCCATTTATATCAATGGTATCATCCTCGCCAATGGTTAATTTTGTGGCAACCTGTTCCATACCTACATCAACTGACGATCAATTCAGTGATGTTGTACATCATGTACTTGGGGCATTGGAACCAGATCTCTCCTTCATGACTTCTTGTGAGTTGTGATCAAAGGATATGAGGAGAGTTCCTTGTCTTGTGTCAACCTCGTTAAAAAATGAAACAAGGGTCTATGAGGATAGTTATTTTACTGTGTCAACCTCATTAAAAAATGAAACAGGTCCATGAGGATAGTTCCTGGTCTTGTGTCAACCTCATTAAAAAATGAAACCAAGGAATATGAGCATAGTTCCTTGTCTTGTGTCAAGCTCGTTAAAAAATAAAACAAGGAATATGAGGATGGTTCTTTGTCTTGTGTCAACCTCGTTAAAAAATAAAACCAAGGATATGAGGATAGTTCTTTTATTGTGTCAACCTCATTAAAAAATGAAACAATTCCCATAAGGATAGTTCCTAGTCTTGTGTTAACCTCATTAAAAAATGAAACAAGGAGTACGAGGATGGTTCTTTTACTGTGTCAACCTAGGTAAAAAATGAAACATTTCCCATGAAGATAGTTCTTTTATTGTGTCAACCTTGTTAAAAAATGAAACAGGTCCATGAGGATAGTTCCTTGTCTTGTGTCAACCTCATTAAAAAATGAAACCAAGGATATGAGGATAGTTCCTGGTTTTATGTCAACCTCATTTAAAAATGAAACAAAGGGTATGAGTAGAGTTCCTTGTCTTGTGTTAATCTCATTAAAAAATGAAACAAGTACCCCTGGAGAAAAGTTCCAAGTCGAGTCTTTGAGTAGATATCGTAAAATCCCAATCTAGTCTTTCACTTGATCTCGTAAAAGAACCTTCATTCCATCCACTTAATAGCCATGAGTAGTCTACTTAGGTGAATGCAATTAAGATTGGGGGGCATGCACCTAGTGGTAAATTTAAGTTTCCATGTGGGTTATGTGAAGGGAATCACCCCATTCACCTTTGTCCCTATCTGGACGAAGCCAAAAAGGTGTTGGATAACCGTCTTGCTTCACTGTAGTGACTTCCATCTGGTTACAGGAGACTCTCCCTTTCATCATGTTTGGGGCATGTAAACCAATCTCAAGCATAGTTTTTCATTTTAAGCTTGTGTAAAAATGAAACTAAATCCAAGCATAGTTTTTCGTTTCAAGCTTGTGTAAACATGAAACTGAATCCAAGCATAGTTCCCTATGGTTCAAGCTTGTGTAAAAATGAGCCTATTTCCATTTTAACCCTTGTGATTTCCATTCTATCAGCATTTTCTATCAGATGAGCCTTGGTTATTTCATTCCATCACCACCATCTCTTTGGCCGATCATACGATTTCACTTGGTTGTTTTACCATTTTTGAGGGACAGTTGCAATGAGTGGTCTTATTAGCAAGCCTCTTCACATCAATCAACATGTTTTGAGAAGTTCCAACATCACCGGAACCAGATGCTATCCTAGACACCACTTATTCCTCAAAATGGAGTCCTCTTTAAGCTCTTTTGAGACTCTCTAAATATGAAAAGATTGTCAAGCACTTGTCCTTTCCAGCTCGTTAACGGATTGGAAATGATATCTCTCTTCTATTATTTTACGCTTTTTCGGACTTGAGAGATTAATTTATGAAAAATAACTTGTGGAGTTTTCTTTTCGTCCCTTTTCAAACTCTCTAAACATGAAAAGGAACGAGTTGTCTTTTTCGTTAAACTCGTTAATAACATCAAATAACGACAAACTTGTCCATCTAGACAAGGCCAAGTTTCACCTTTGCTAGACTCGTTAAAGCATCAAATAGCGATGGATTCACTCGAAGGGTGAAATTATACAACAAGCATATGTTATCCTCCTCAAGCTTGATAAAAAATAAAGAGGTACTGGTCAGCAATGACTGGGGAAAATTGGAAAAAGGGGAAAACACTTTATCGTAACAAGTTGCTCTTGAACATGACACTTTCACCTCATCATTGTGACTATGTGGGTTGGGTCATTTAGCTTGATGGTTATCACACCGTTGGTCTATCATACTATCCATTACTTTTCTGTGGGTTAATGCTACCAATTCATCTTAGTGTCGCTGACATGTTCAAGAGAAGTCATTCAGTTCAAATTTCATCCTTTGCAATACCGTAAACCTTCATTTTCATGACCGCCATTCTTGAACCTTATGTCGTCAGTCGATTCTCATCTCCAAAATCATTTACCATGTTCCATGTCGTTGATGTGGGATACATCAAGGCCCTCCCGCAATGAATTGCTTCTTGTCGACATCAGCACATTATCCAAGAAGTTGACTTAGAAACACCCCTTCAGTACCTTGAGGCTTGCATACATCAATGGTCGGTTTCTTGCTTCCGGCGATAGGTTGACATAATTAGCCTTCGACCAAAAGACTTTGTATGGTGTTAGACATCAAATCATTTATTCACACCATGCGAAATGTATTGGAGTACCTTGAGGGTCATTATCATTATCAGTGATTCCTCTCGCATCTGTTAACGGCTTACATCATTGGCTGGTAATCAGAAGATGTCTTCCCATGTTTGAATTTAGATCATCTATTCACATGGTTAGACTTGTACTTGAGCGAAAGATTAAACCAGATTGAAGACCCGGATCTAGTTTCATCCATCTGGGCTGCGATATTTTCAGGAGTACCAAATAAAATGTACAATGGCCTTACATTGATGGTCATCCATTTATGGGTCTATATCTATAGACAACTATATTTTTACATGTAATGAAAGTTTATAAGTTGAGCATGGGTATGCCTTCCCTCAGCTAGTTCATGAGAAAAATCAAATTATCATGATATATGTATTGTAATTGATGCAGGTCACCTTCCGTTTCGAAACCTCCACTCCTCGTGATAAAGCATTTCACTAGACATATATATTAATGACTTCATGCTTTAGGGGGTAGCTATTATATATCCATTTGGGCACATCAACCCCAATTTACAGATCGATATTATTTGGGCCCATCAACCCCTAATGTGGTTTTTACATGCCCTAAAGAAGTTAAACATCAGAATGCCTCACTTCCCAAGAATTTCCATCACTGAGAACATCCAGAAACTGCCTCTAAGAATATCAGCGCAGGTAGGCCTTCATTAGGGTGCACTGCAATGCAAACCATACACTTTCAGGATGCTATGCAGTGCACTTGGTCCCTCTTTGGCTTGCACTAGGCAAATTTGAGCAAATTTCCGTGAGTGTTTGAAAGATTCCTTATCCATTGGATGCCTCTAGAAGTTTCTCAAGGCTATCCACTCCTTTGAGTTCATATTTGGATGAGGAAGGGAGTTAAGGAACATCAATCCCCTTATCCCTTATTCCATGGAACTGAATTCTAAATTTGGGAGGGCATTCATTATCACCATTCATGGCATGACTTCCTTCATTCACCTATAAAAAGACCACTCATCTAAGTGATCAGGGGCTGGAAATTATTGAATTGTAGGGAGATTTTGTTGGTATGAGATTTGAGTTGATTGCAAGTGTTGTAATGATGTCAAAGTTTCTTGCTTGTTGTGAGGAGAGGATGAGATTGAATTGGAGGAGTGATGTTGAATCAGGTAAATTGGGTTGTAACTGTTCCTTTCACTAATAAAGTGTTCAAAGCTTTTTCCATATGCTTGTATTGTCTTTTGATGCTTTCATATGCTTATCATGTACTTGGTTCCATGCTATGTTTAATAAATAGATAATTATCATATGCTTTGATGGGTTCTTGTTTTTGTCTGTGTGAAGGTACTTCTCAAGCAGCTTAAGTACGGGAAGGAGCAACATAATCGGTCAAGGGAGATAAGGAACAAGTAGAAGCTACAAGTAGGTTCTTTGTTCTCTCATTTTATCTATTGTTTATAGAAAAGGTAGAGAATGCTTTGTACTGTTGTTTCTAGACTAAGATACTATTCTAGAGTGTTAGGAATTTATCCAAGAACACTAAAACTTCCCAAAACACCCATGCAAAGTGAACAGTAGCCACTTGAAGCCTTACACAGGTGGGCCGCCTATCTGACTAGCTGACAACAATACAATCTTCGTGCTTCAGAGAGCCGAACAAGGTCGCGAGACTATAAATACATATCGGTATGGCTATATGGGAACAGTTCAGTTACAGAGGTCTCTGAAGAGAGAATGCAGCAGGCTTAGCAAGTAGCAGCTCAGTGCACTGCAAACATCAAGACCGTTCGGGACCAGTTGGAGGGACTCCATGCCAAGATCGTTTCACCAACAGATTGACTCAAGGATGAGTCACGATGTTTGTGTTGGGGGCTTATTGGGCATGGAATCCCCCCACAACATGTTTTGGGGCTCAAAGACCAAGTTTTGAGTAATATTGTTAAAACTCTGTGAATTGCGGGTGTGGAGCGTGAATTGTAAGTTAGAGTCATATGGTTGTCTGCCCTAAGTTTTGAATGTAGTGTTGGTCTACCCATGGTCCACGGACCATGGGATTGTATAAATAGAGCGAGGCTCTAAGTTGTAAAGTAACTAAGGAATGAAGGGATACAATACGATAGTAGAGCATAAAGCAAGAGTCTAAGTGTCTTGCGTCATAATAGTAGGAAGAGGCTTTGCAGCTGAGTGCGTAGAGGCCTAGTAGAGTCCACAGCTAAGTGCACAGACCCCTGTAGCTGAGTGCATGGACCCCTGTAGCTGAGTGTGCAAGGTAAGGTTAAGTCTGTAACAGAAGGAAGAAAACAATAAAGAGAAGTTTTATCTGAATCCTGTGTATCTGTTCTGAGTTATTACATGTTTGATGTTACTTGCAATTATACTATTTATTTATTGCGCACACTTATATGAATTGTGAACATTGTTAAGTATAACTGAAAGGGTATAAATAAGTTTATTTAATCACCTAATATCAGGTTCCAAGTAAGGACTTGGGTAATAACACTGTTCGGTCCCCGAATAGGGTTGCGTGAAGGCAACATCTCAGGATATGAGGTACGGATAAGCACGCATAGTGACGTGCGCAGGGTCGAACCGCGGACCACTTGATACCATCAGACATCTCCAGGGTGGGGAAACCTGGTTCTAGCACCCTCCCATACTACTTCGGGTGAGACCCAAGTCCGCGCCCCACAGCTGTTTCCGAAAAGGCCAGTAGTACCAGGATTTTTTTGGATAAATCACCTCTGAACCTGGGTCAAGCCCCAACAAGCCAACAATTATCCATTTTACCATATTAGTGTAAGGTAAAATCTTGGGTCTAGTAGAAATTATATGAATGAAAGAACTTGTAGCTTCAAAGTGGGAGGATTCAAAAGAGGTAGTAACGCCTGTTGTTGCTTCTCTTTGAATTATCCTAGGACCCTTGCTCTCTAGCAACTGGTACATGGTTTCCCATGAGGAAGTACCATTATCGATAGTGCATGTCATGTTTGAGAACAATGGGGGCATTTCTGTTACATTGGATCTAGAATATTGTGTAGCTTATGTGGGTTTCTTTCATTTCTTCGACTTAGTCATCCTATTACACAATTTTTTCTAGGGCAAAACCTACAAAATGAGAATATATAGGGATGAAGAGAAATAGGAGTTAAACGCGGAAGGATATAAACACACAAGACCTTGAAATGAAAAGAACGGAAGTTTAAATTTGAATCAATCTAAAGAGGCCATCAAATCTCCTTAGGCTTTGAAATCATGAATGTCGTTAGAATATTTTAACAACCAAAATAATGGCTTCACATGTTTATTTCAAACGGTAAATAAAACTTATTTTCAAGTACTCTGCCGATATTTGATAGCAATATCACTGTAACAGTTTATTAATTATGAGAGATGTGTGATTGTGATTGTCGCAATATCGTAATCGAGGGTTTCGAGAGTAGCAGAGAATGGATATGGCCGAAAGCATTGAACGATTACGAAATTGCGAGAAGTGATGTGGCATTGTAACGGGCCCATGGGTTTATTATTAAGTGTTGGTTTTGTTTCTAGATTTATGATTTTCCTTAGGAGCGCTCTTTAAGAAATAACTTTATTGCAATTGGGGGAATTGGGAATGATACAAGTGGGGAGCACGTTGATACTCTTGCGATTTATCCAAACACGATGTTTTTAGAGAGTGAGTTTTCTTGTTTTGTTGGGTCCGATAGCTTATCGCATTTTTCAATAAGGATGTTCCTCAGTCGTATGATATATCTCTTGTGTTATAATATTGTGACGTGGGGAATTTCCGCCATGAAGGAATTTCATCAATACTTAAGTGTTTTTAATGAATAGAGATGTTTTGGATCCCGGGGGGTATCTTTTATCGCAATCACAAGTTTCAAAATGGTAAATGAAACTTTGTTTCTTTGAAACTTTGCGACATGTGATATTGTCAGGTTTTCTTTAAGGTAAGCCTTGTTCAAGTCATTCAAGATTTAATGAGGATTTGTTTATTAAAAAACCAAATTTGTTCTTAACAAAAAACCTAACTAAACTATATTCCTATGTTTTTTTTAATTTTAAGGGTCCCTATTTATTTATACAATAATCTCCTAAGTTATTTATGTAAAATAAATGGGGAGTTTTTGTACAGCACAACAATTGGCGATTCACTGGAAGAACTAGTTATCTCTGATAATAGTGAAATTTCTAAAACTTTTTTAAGTAAAAATAATAAAGGAAAGGAGGACTCATTTTGAAACATTTAAATAAGTAACGTTACTCTGAAGATAAAAAAAAAAACTCACTTAATTATAGTACTTTTTATATCCTCTTATAGATGAAAATGCCTTTTGTCTATATCAGCCATCAATTAGTTGTAGAGATAAAGTAGGGGGCTTTTTTACAACTTAGCGTTTTTAATATACTCATTTGTCATAAGTATAGCCACTGCTGCCAACAAGCGTTCATAGCCTCGATAGGGTTACCTTTTAACCATCAATGATTCAGAATCCCATCCATATATGAGTGCAATATTTTAGAGATAATTTCAAAAGTATATATATTTCATTTTTCTTTTTTATTTATTTACTTTTCTTTTAACAACTTTTTATTACCTAAAAGCCATTGTCCTAGTTTGGTGACTAGAAAGTGACAATGTCATTCACTAGTTGTAATTGAACTGAATAAGCTAGCTCGTGATGAGACCCCTTTCCTTAATATTAAAATAATCATAAGCCATTACCCTAGTTTGATATTCAGTGTTGGTAATGTTAGTCTATTATTTCCCTATGAACATGGTAAGCAAGCTCGTGATGAGACCCCTTATCTTTTAAGGTTAATATATTTTTGAATTACAATCTAAAAATAGTAAAGTTAATGGATGGGGAGAATCATTGACTCCTTAAGGGTTTTGGATGACAATTTTAGAGTTGGAGATGCTTAGCTATAAATGGTATTTACTTTGTTAAAGATAACCTTTTATGACTCATAATAGAATTGAAGTATTTTATAAAGTTGAGGTTTCCAAAGAAATTACAACTCCAATGGAAAATAAGATTTTAGAGTTTTAAGATACTTGGCTAATTTTCAAATGTTGTGATCATTTCCTTAAGAATTTCTACTTTCAAAGCGAAATATCAAAAACATTTGAAGAGATTTTATTTTCAAAGCCAAAAGTAATGCTATTCAACATTATTTTCTAAGAAGAACTAAAAATAAATGCAATAATGTTATAGTAGAAGATATAATCCTCTAAGAATAGATTTTTTTCAAAATAAACCCATTGACAGGAAGAGAAACTCTCTTTCTTGATAAATCTTGCAATATAAATGTTGATGGGCCTACTTGTTCAGCAATTTGAAGTGGTCCAAGCCACATTTTCTAGAATTTAGTATGCTTTCCTTTTTCCTCATGTGCCTTGTCCCATTTAAGGACAAAATCTCCAATTTGAAAATATTTTGTGGAAATAGAACTTGCATCAAAAGAGGATTTGACTAGTTGTTGATGGCGAGTATGTGTAAGTTTGGCTTTCTCCCTTTCTTCTTCTAATTTAAGAATTTGAGACTGTCTTAGTTGTAAAGAAGAATAAGGTGTTTCTTCAATAAATTGGACTAAGGCTAATGAGGGAAGGGCTAGATTTGAAGGGATGATAGCTTCTTTTCCATATACTAGATTGAATGGAGAAGTGCCTATTAAGGCCTTCTAGGTTATTTGATCTACCCATAGAGAAAATGTCAAAGATTTATGCCAATTCTTTTGGCTCTGATTAAAAGTTCTTTTAATAATCCTTATGAGGTTCTTGTTGGTTGATTTTGCTAAACCGTTTCCTTGAGGGTAGTAGTTAGCAGAGTAATTAAGTTTAAAACCCCTCTTAAGAGAAAATTCAATCATATTATTTCCTGAAAAATAAGATGCATTATCAAACATGAGTGCAATTGGTAAGCCAAATCTAGTAATAATGAATTCATCAATGAATTTAATGATAGCATCAGAATTGGCTACCTTTAGTAGAATTTCTTCCACCCACTTAGTAAAATAGTTTGTATCTGTAAGGATATACTTATGTTTCTTTGAGGAATGAGAAACAATCTCACCTATGATATCCAATCCCCATTGTTCAAAAGGTTGTTCAGTGTTGACCGGTTGCAGAGGTAAGGTGGGTTTCTGTTGTATCTTAGCAACAGTTTGACATATTTTGCATTTCCTCACATATTCATGGGTACCTTTGAAAAAATTTGGCCAATAGTACCTAACATGCAGGATCTTATGTGGTATCTCCTCCAAAATGTCCGCCAGTTGGTCCATCGTGGAGTCCCTACAAAAACTTCTGTGCTTCAGAATTTTCAAGGCATCTTAATAATATAGAATCATAATTTCTCTTGAATAACACATCATCAATGATTTCATATTGATTTTCTTTTAATATTAAATCCCTTTTCCTTTTGTGATTGAACTCAGGCGTAGCATATCCATTTTTCAAATAGAAAATGAGATCAACATATTGGGAGTCTAAATCGTTTAGGATTACCTCTGAAATGTGTACAGTACTACCTAATTCCTCATCTGTTGGTAGGTTGGAAGCTCCTGTAAGCAATCTGCAAAGACCTTGTCCTTTGATAATTTTGGTTGGTCGAATGTTAATATCATATTCTTGCAAAGTTGTTACCCAATTTTCCCTTTTTTCTCCTACTTCCCTTTGCATAAGTAATTTTTTCACTGCTGAGAATGGAACTATTATTTTAGTGTGCATTTTTAGGAGAAAAGGCCTGAAGTGCTTTACAGATTTGAAAACAACAAAATATTTCTTTTCCACCTTTGAATAATTTAGTTCAGCACCTTGAAAATTAGAACTAAAAAAAGAGATGGGTGCTTCGATTTGTTGATCATTAAGTTGTGTTAAAACAACATCATAAGATGTTTCAGAAGCGAATGTATACAAGATGAAATTATTCGAAAAAATTGGAGTTGTTAAAGAGGGAGAATTCATAATGGCTTGTTTGATTAGATCAAAAGATTCTCTTTCATTATGCCCCCACTTAAAGATTGGTTTTTTCTTAATCATGGTTTGTAATGGTTAAACAATTAGGGAAAAGTCAGAGACAAATCTTTTAAAAAAATTCATCTGACCTAGAAAAGACTGCATATATTTTTTATTATGGGGTAAAGAAATTTCAGCAATTTCTTTTACTCTATCTGGATCAATACAAATGCCCGTTTTGGATGCAATAAACCCTAGAAGTTTACCTTCATCCAGAGAAAAATAGGATTTCTTTGGATTCAATGAAATTCCATAATTTTTGCAATGTTCAAAAATCTTCTTTAAGTCATGTAAATGGTTATTACTCTTCTTGGAATAAACAGTTATATCATCCAAATAAATGACAACAGTTTTGTTTATCAAACCTTTGAAGGCTATATCCATAGCTCTCTGGAAGGTTGCCCCTGCGTTAATTAAACTAAAAGACATTTTCTGGTAGGAATAGGTTCCCCATTTAGTTTTGAATGTAGTCCTTAATTTATCATCTAGATGAACCATGATTTAGTTATATCCTGAAAATCCATTAAGAAAAGACATCAGTTTTGAACCAGATACTAGTTGTACTGATTGTAGGATTTTCTCCATAGTCGGTAATGGGAAGTTCTCCTTCTTACAATATTTGTTGAGATTTCTAAAGTCTATACAAATGCGAATGTCACAATTCTTCGTCCTCATAGGTACTAAGTTTGAAACCCATTTTGAATGCCTAACAAGAAAGATAATATTGGCTTTAAGGAGTTTATTTAGCTCAGACTTGATTTGAATTTCTAAGTTGGGATGAATTTTCCTTAATTTATTTTGTACAAGTTTGTCATTGGATATCATGGGAATGGTGTGTTGTATGATGGAGGTATCATATGCTTTGAGGTCATCATAGTTCCAAGAAAAAATATCTTTATACTCTTTCAACAAATACATAAAGGCTAATCTCTCATCAGGTCAAAGACCAAGTCCTCGATTGATGTTTTGAGGTTTGCTATCAGTTCCAAGGTTTACTAGTTCAAAGCTTAAGGTTGAACTTTGGAGTTTGGAATTAGTAACCTTCTTAAATCTGTCTTTTAGATCATAAATATCCTCAAGTTTTACCACCAATTTAGATATGGGATTCTCATTGGACTTCTGTTTTAACTGATTATCATGCTAACTCTCATAAATTATCTAATCATAATATGACCCTTCAGATGTTAAAAATATTATCATATCCTCATCATCATTAAAAACTCGCCAATTGGTGACATTATCGGGAATGGATGGTTGAAAAATTAATTCTATGGAAAACCTATCTGGACTGTAAACATCTGATGGTATAAGCTTGGATTTTATGTTAGCCAGAAGGTCAACACTTGCATTTTGAAGTCTAGGGATAGGAGAGATGTTGAATGTTAAAAAATGTGAAGTAAGATCCTGGACTATTGACTAGTAATGTTTTAACTGTCTAAAGAGACAATGAATGGTGTTTCTTACTTGTTTGATAACTATTTCTAAATCTCCAAAAACTTGAAGATATTTGATATCAAGGCCTATTGCTTTATACAAACCTCAAATCAGTGCCTCATATTCAACAATATTATTTGTGCATTCAAATTCTAACCTACATGCTAGCATGGTTTTTTCTCCTTCTAGACTAATTAATATACAACCGTCTCCTACACCATCATTGGATTTAGATCCATCAAAATATAATGTCCAAAACAAAGTTTCAACTAATGGTTCATCTACAAGATTTATACATCTGGAAGAATCTGTTTGAGAAAAGTTCTCAATCTGGGAAAAATAGAGTTATCCAAAAAGGTAACTTCTTTGCATTGAAATTTCCTAAAAATGACTTAGCAAAGTAGTTTCCAATCATATTTTTGTTAAAAGCTACTGGCTCATTTTCATCTTCAAAATCAGTTACTGTGTGATTCAAATGTTTTTCTCAGTCAATTCTGATTTGATTTGGCTTTCCGTTGTAAGGGAGCCACATGTGAAACAAATCTATTACAAAATAGCCGTGAAGTTTCTCAGACCAGTCTCTACTAAGAATTAAACCATATAACGTAGGAATATTAGCAACTAGTATATAATTTACTTGACAAACTTTCGAATTAGAAGAGAGTTTAATGGTGACTGAATTCATTTCTCCTAAGACCTCAACTTTTGTTCTATCGAGCTGCACAATGTGAAAAACAGACTTTTGGGGTGAAAGATTTAATTTAGTACAGACTGTTGTTGGCATAATGTTTGAAGAGGCTCCTAATTCTATCAAGCAGTTGTGTAGATTTTTGTTGAAGATTTCATAATTCAAGATGAAAGGGGGAGTATGTGAATTGGATCTATCACCAATTAAGATAGCATCAGTAGGATCAAATTTATTTGATGAATCTTTGGGAGGATTACCCATTCCTCTAGAAGCTTGGGATATCACAGCAGCAGGAAGAGGAGAAGCAGGAACTACATTCAATTCATTCAGCAATAACTTTTGTTGATGTTTAAGCTTACTAAGCTCATGAAAAGAGATATTCACTCTGGTTTTATTCATGTCCTCTACTATGTTATACTCCATGGTATCTGTAACTATCAAGGTTTTAGATGAAGATGGAGGATTAAGATGAGGATGGAGCTGGTTGAGGAGATTTAGGAGAAGATTTTTTACTATCAATTTTATCCTTGGTAGCAGAGGTTGAAGGCTTTTTCTTTTGAGTTGATTGTGTTGAATTAGGAGGGCCCTTACTCCTAGTGC
Source organism: Pinus taeda (assembly GCA_000404065.3). NCBI lineage: Eukaryota > Viridiplantae > Streptophyta > Pinopsida > Pinales > Pinaceae > Pinus > Pinus taeda. Next base: position 8,703 of record APFE031184160.1, on the reverse strand, counting down.
TAATAGGTAGAGCTTCTTTCTCATCTTAATCATTGAAAGCAGGGAGGATAAAATCCCACATTCCATGTACTTTAACCAATTCTTCATCTTCAGTCTCTTCATCAGTCAATGCAATTTCTTTTTCATCTGCATCTAAATCAGATTCAACATTGATATTGTGTTTGGTGGTTGAGGATTAGATTCCTAATTCCTCTTGAATGATCTAAATTGCTTCTTAGAAGAGGATTCAACTACTTGTTTCTTAATCTCTACCATCTCATTTTACATGGTTTTAAGGAATTTTTTTAGGCCTTCAAGATAAAAAGGATCCTTAGGGGAATTCTTCTTTGATTCATCCTTAAATGTAACCTTTTTTCATTTTCCTACCTTCCTGGGTTGTTTTCTTTTCCAATGCAACTATTCTATTTTCTATAGACGAGGCTTCTTTCATGTTTTCTACCAAAGTAGCCTTATTGGCTCTATCTACAAAAATTTCTATATTGGAAGGAAGAGAAGAAATATACCCCTTGATCTGGACACCAACACCAAGGCTTAATGTGGCTGGGATTTTGTTTAGCAATTTATTGAATCTGGAACTAAAACATTTTTTATTTTCATCTGATTTAGCTTTTAAATTAGAAAGATCATTGATAAGGGATGAAATTGCGCGGTCATCACCAAATTTGGCTAAAAAATTCTCTTCAAACATGTCCCAATCAGTAATAGATCCTGGTGGTAATGAAAAATACCATGAACCTTTTGATCCTTGGAGGGTGTAGGGAAATAATCTTACTACACAATCTTCTTCATCCACTCCATTAAGATTAATAGCTAGCATATAATTATGGAGATGTTCTTCAGTAGGCAACCCATCATTGGGATTAAATTTTGGCAGCTATCTTTTAGGATGCTTAGGTAGATCATGGAGGGGTGGTTAGATTTGCACAGCTCCAAGATTGGCCCATGATCTTACTAGTGGTGGTTGTTTTGGTCGTTTTCCTCCCATTATTTTAGTTTGAGGGGAAGTGGATATTGAGGGAGTTTGTGTGGAATAAGAGGTAGGTTGTGTACTTGGGCTAGATGAAATAACACCAATACCTTGAGAAGAATGGGTATTAACAAGAATGAATAGAAGGAATGAAGGTGTTTGTGGAGAATAATTTGATCAAACCTCACAAGTTGATGTCTACGAATCAAATTCCTTAGTCTTATTCCGGAAAGAAGGAAGAGGAAATTCAAATGGAGGAACTCCAAGCTTTTCTCTTTGAGAATGAGTTAGAATATGAGTGGGCTGCAAAATAGAAGTGATACTTCCTTTAGATGCTTCAGATGGCATATGTTTTTTTGTGGAAATAGAGATTCCTCTAATTTATTTATTAAAGTCTGGACCTTAGGTGATTTAGGATTATAATATGAAGAAGGTTCTTCAGGAAATGTACTAGGAGATTTCAGAGGTGATTGCTCAACTTTTGATCTAGAAATAGGAGTTTTATATGAGGATCTGGAAGTTGGAGGTGATCTTGAGGGGGAGTGACTCTTGGAATGGCCTGTTAATTTAGATTGAGTTCTCTTTACCATTCATAGTCTTGTCCATCCTTCTAGTGCCAAAATGTTGAACCCTCAAAAATCACTGCAACAACATGGGGGAGAACCACCTGGTCGGGGACTTGAATATCGTCTCTTATCCACTTGGATTAGTGGCTTTGACTGGATATAATGGGACTAGTTTTCCAATAAAAATGTGATAGGATGGATAGGGTGTTTATTACTAAGAAAAACTAAGTGATAGATGGGGTGGTTTTCAACTAAAATACATGTATATTTAACCTATTTATTGTTGACAATAATACTGAGAGGGGGGGTGAATCAGTATTATCTAATTCTTTTACCAAATCTTTCTTATTTATACTTTGAATTATTTTTGCATACCAATATCATAAATAATGAGCATGAACAAGAAAATCAGACAGTCACATCAAAGAACACCAGATATAAGGTGGAAACCCAATGTGGGTGAAAACCACCTGCTGCAATATGTCTCTATCTTCTTTCAATTTAGAAACTCCTTTTACAATGGTCTTGTACTGGTGCAGTCCTTTACCAGTACGCAGGCTGCAACCTGCTGAGAGCTACAACTCTCTCTCATTTTTCCAGTCTCTCCTGGAAGGGAGCTACAACCCCCTACTTCTTTTCAAGGACCACTTTTCATAAATTTTCAAATTGGATCCATATACATCAAGTACATGTAATTTATATAGACAGCTGAAGTAACCAGATCAACAATAACAGAATAGTACCCAGAACATCTTATCAACAGAAAAATTCAACCAACAGAAGATCTTAACTTAGATACGCAGTTTTCTTTTTACTGGCCTGCGTTGCTACGCACTTCACCCTCTGTCTCACTGCGTATACCCGCAGAGCTCCTTCCGCTGTGCTGCGTGGCCACGCACTGCTCCTTTCACTGATCTGCGTACTGTACGCACCAAAATGTACTATCGCGCCGCGTACAGTGTAGAAGGCACGCACCCAAAAGAAATATCGCGCCGTGTACTATGACAACAGGTACTCACCCAGAAAGACTGTCGCGCTGCGTACTTAACCAGAAAGCACGCACCTGAAACACTGTCGCACTGCGTACCCACGCAATTCACCTTTGTCGCCTCTGCGTACCCACGCGCTGCCCCTTCGTCTCTTCTGCGTACCCACGCACTAACCCTTTGTTTCCTCTGCGTACCCACGCACTGTCACTGCTGATCACTTGCGTACCTCTGATTAGGGCCAAAATATAGTCAGATACTCAGATCTGATCTTGTGCTCGAGAGATCACCTTTCCCAGATTCGCTTCCAACTTCTCTTCTAAAGATCAAGCTTTTTAAACCGAGAACCCAATATCAGATCTTTAAGATATTCAATGCTCAAAAGATACTCAAGCCAAATGATCTCCTTAGCTTTATATAGGCAATGCTCTTCCTCAAATCAAGGATCATGGGGCTCAATAATAATAATAAAATAAACAATACCACGGGCCAAAACCATGATAACACAATACCGTCGGCTAAATACCATGAGAAACCCCACGAGTGTGCGCTTTACTGCCTTGAAGTGTGTGCACTGGGGTACGCACCCCATGAATGAATAACCCGCGTATTTGGACGCGGTCCCTGCACGTTATACCTGCGGATACGCACCTCCTGAACTGTTCTCCTGCGTACTTATTTATTTTTATCAAGGATGAGAGCCATGCCATGGGTGTTGCCATCAAGTACAACATCTGAAACATATAATCATACCAGAACCATAATGCCAACAATCTCCCCCTTTGGACTTGATGGCAACCTCAAAATCTTCAGCTTCATTCTCCCCCTTTGACATCAAGGGCAAAGGGTTTTTCTCCCCCTAAGAACATGCTCCCCCTGAAGATGAACCAAAAGAACCATAATCCACCAAACACCATAAATGACCATGAAAGAGATAGAGACATATCGCAGCAATATTTAGACCAGCATCCATGATCTCCTCCATAATGCCAACAATGCATTATGTGCTCCCCATGAACCGGTGCGGACAACCATCAAAAGAGATTCAACAAGATGATGTATCAACAACCCCCAACTTTTGCCTGAGGTACTCAAAGGCCTCCCTGGGCAATGGTTTGGTAAGAATATCAGCAACTTGTTCCTTAAAAGGAAAATACTCCAACTTGACCTTTTGTTCAAGAACTTGTTCCCGAAGAAAATGGTATTTGATCGGTATATGCTTTGTCTTCGAATGCATGACTGGATTCTTTCAAATGCTGATTGCACTTGTGTTATCACATAAGATGGAGATAGGTGGTGTACAAGTGATTTGAAAATCCTGCAATGTCTGCATCATCCAAAGGAGTTGGGTGCAACAAGATGCAGCAGCAACATATTCCGCTTCAGCTGTAGACAAGGCAATCGAACTCTGTTTCTTGCTGAACCAAGATACCAGTCTGAATCCCATAAAGAACGCACCACCACTTGTGCTTTTCCTGTCATCCACGCTTCCGGCCCAATCTGCATCTGTATAATCAGGAAGAGTAAGATCTGTATCTCTAGGATACCATAAGCCATAATTTTGAGTCCCTTGAAGATATTTGAAAATTCTCTTCACTGCCTGAAGATGAGTCTCCTTCGGATTTGCCCGAAATCTTCCAACTATTCCAAATGCATGCATGATGTCTGGTCGGGTACCTGTCAAATAAAGTAGACTTCCAATCATAGATCTGTAGGTTGGTTGATGTACTACTGCAGATTCATCATTTGCACTGAGGCTACATCCTGTGACTATGGGAGTACACACTGGTTTTGCATCTTCCATGCCATATTTCTTCAAGATCTGTTTGAGATACTTGGTTTGAGATAAAAGGATTCCTCCTTCTTTTTGCTGGATTTGCAAACCAAGGAAATATGTCAGTTCTCCCAGCAAGGAAATTTCAAATTCTTTCTGCATGACCAAGGCAAATCTTTGACTCATATCTTTTTCATTGCTGCCAAAAATAATGTCATCTACATACACAACAAGTATTAGCAATTTGTCATTTTCAACTTTTATATAAAGATTGCTATCTGCTGATCCTTTTGAAAAACCTTGTTGATGAAGATATTTGTCCAAACGATAGTACCAAGCCCTTGGAGCTTGATGGAGCCCATAGAGAGCCTTTTTCAATCTGCATACAAGATTTGGATCATTTCCGAGAATGAACCCATCTGGCTGTTCAATGTATACTTCTTCTTCCAAGTCTCCATTCAGAAAGGCTGATTTCACGTCCATTTGAAATACTTTGAAGTTTTGAAAACTTGAGAGAGCAACGAACATTCGGAGGGCCTCAAGTCTTGCAACCGGAGCAAAGGTTTCTTCAAAGTCTATTCCTTCTTGTTGTGCATACCCTTTACAAACAAGTTTGGCCTTGTTTCTAATTACTTTTCCATTTTCATTCAATTTATTTTTGAAGACCCATTTTGTTCCGATAACATTCTTATCCTTTGGTCTAGGAACCAGTTCCCAAGTGTTGTTCCTTTCGATTTGCTCAAGTTCTTCATCCATTGTTTTTATCCAACATTCATCTTCGCATGCCTCTTTCACATTTTGTGGTTCAGTAGAGGAGAGTAATGCCAAATAGCTTGAGGCTTCTGCAACTGTTCTTCTTGTTTGTACACCTGCTTCTTTCTGCCCCATAATCTGATATTCTGGATGATTCTTCTGAACATATCTGGATGGAGTCTTTTCTTCTATTCTTGTCTGCTCCTCTGATTCTTCTTCAGGTTCTTCTTGAGGTTCTTCATCATTCTGCTGTTGAGGGTAGCCTTCATTTCTTTGATGTCTTCATGATGTACTTGTCTAGGGATGTATCGCTTCTCATCAACCACTACATCAATGCTTTCAATAATTCTAGCAAGTCTTTTATTGTAGCACTTGTATGCTTTGCTATGTGGAGAGTAACCAAGAAGAATGCCTTCATCTGCTCTAGGTTCAAGTTTGCCAAGCTGCTCATCAGTATTCTTAATATAGCATTTGCTCCCAAAGATTTTGAAGTGCTTACCGAAGGAGTCTTACCATTCCAGAGCTCATGAGGAGTTTGAGTGCTGTTCACCCAGACATTTGTTTTGTTGAGAATAACCACTGCAGCATGAGCAGCTTCACCCCAGAAAG
>APFE031184142.1:0-21552 GCA_000404065.3 Pinus taeda | reverse complement strand
CTTTAAGCAAGCATACCTCTGAGGATTAGACTTACTCACAACTTTACATAGGAGTATTGATAGCAATAACTTTAATATGGAAACCTTCAACAAACATACCTTTAACACCCTTTTCCATCAATGACAACTTACGCCCTTTTCTATCAATAACAACTTCGCCAATAGGATTTAGATAAAACTTTGCATCTTTTTTATGCAGTAACATAAATAAAAATGAATATCAAAATATCAAAATTAACATTCCACAAGATGGATGACTCCTAGATGGAAAGAGTCAAAGAAAGTCTCCCTCTACAAATCAAAGAATTTGATAGAAGTATGAAATATTGGGCTATTAACTAAAGCAAATCACTACAATGTTAAATATTTAATGTGGCTCTTGGATTGACTTTTTTAGGTCATACCTTTGTAGTTCATGTCACTAGATGCATAGTTACCATGGCATGAAGTGCAAGGTTGAGACCTAAAAAGGTGAGTTCCCTCATACTTATATGTATTGATAGATTACAAGTGATACATTAATAAGGATAGTTTCACAGTGGTTTCCCTTAATATTTGAGTTCACGAAAAGGTAAAGTATAGTGAGTATGTTATGCTTTGGATTTGAGTCCTTTGTAATTCATGTTGCATTCCAATTTTCGAAATATTGTCACTTTTTTTTCTTTTCTTTTTATCTTATTAAATACTATATTTACTTTTGTTTTTTTATAGAGGAATAGCTCATATGTTCCCACAATATATTGATTTTATTATACTAAATAATCTCATTGACATATTTATAATCTTTTATTAGATATTATTAGTTATTTTATGCAAAGGAGTAAAACTTGATAATCACTTAGTTCCCAAAGAGATGTGAGGGATACTAATCTAGAATACTAATCTAAAATCCACATCTCTTCTTATATACCTAAATAATGGAGCAACAAGATAAAAAGTTCCACTCAAAAATGGATCTAGATATATGTAATAACTTCTTCATAAAATGAGTAATCTCTAATCCAATACCATATTTGAGTATGAGGATATTCCAATAGTGGTAATATTTCCCAATTCCCAAATATGAGAATCTCCTAAAGAACTGGATAATATCCAACCATAATTTATGATGAGTAAAAGATTAGAAAAAATATATAATATTTTTATCAGTTTCTTGTTACCTATTTGTATGCACCAATCGAACATATATTATATAACCCCGTCACCCCTCTATATATATTATAAGAAAAGACAGATCACACACCCTATGCCCAAATTTTTCTAAAAATAAGATAATGTGATATAATATAATTATTATTTTATTGATTATTATATTTATATTTTTTGAAAATTGTATTTAATACTTCGAACCACACTATCCCCAATGATGTAAAACCAATGTTGTATAGAGTGTTAGATTTGAAAAAATAGCTAATTCAATTCTTTATAAACCACCAATTATAATACTATGTAACTAGATAAACTTCATAACCAGATAAAGAGTGGGTATTGGCTTTCAACCAGCTCACTTCCTCTCAATGCCCTGTATGAATTTCTCTCTTGAACATAAAAAAAAAATGACAAGGATATCTTTGTGTCCTTCTCAGCCATCAATTCAATACTTTATAAGCCACCAATCATAGAATTCTATGTTACTAGATAATCTTCATAACAATAAAGAGCGGTGTTGGCTTTCAACCACCTCACATCCTCCTTAATATCATGCGTGAATTTCTCTTTTTGAACATATAAAAGACAAGGATATCCTTTGTGTCCTTCTCAACCATCATCTCCATCTCCCTATAGAATAAGGGGAACCATGAAGTATCAACTGCTTGGAATCATGGAACCCTGGAGGAGACACTTTACCGATATTCCCTACAATGGGATAGAGTAAATGACAACTCCTAGGCATCGAAGTTATCCTTTGAGTAAATAGTGAACTGACTCTAGATTATTGACTTAGAAAGCAGTGGATTAAGCAAGAACCTCAATGCTTATTTCGTTATTTGAAAAAAGATAGTTTCTAAAATGGACCGAAAGGAAGGTTGGACGAAAGGAAGGTTGGACAAGCTTCTCACTAATACTAAGAACAAATATTTTTAAACATCAACCTTGGAGTCTATAAGTTTCAACAGAAAGCTCCTATGATTTCCCGCTGTACTGTTCTTGATCACATCGTCCAGTAGCATTTGATACTTGCGAAGAAATTCAGTTTTAACTGCCCGCATATCAATCTCAGCGCGCGTCACTATAACTCGAGTTACAGAATTATCATCTGCACGTCCATTGACGCCTTTTGCATAGAGATATATTGTCTGCACAATCCAAGATGAGGAGCTGTCATGGAAATATATTTATTAGTATGCATAGATTCAAATACAGAAAAAAAAGCGCATATGTATATTGCCTTAGCGAAATATTTTGCAGGGCGATTTATGCATTTTATCGTCATGCGTACAGCCTCCTCGAACTCTCCACTGCGCTCGCCTTTCAATCCCTGAGATACAAATCAAAATAAATCAATAGAAAACTGGTTACCGTTCTGCAGGGATTGAAGATTGTAACTCAGAAACACGGTTTTTGCCACAGCACGATACAGAAATCTATGCATGATTCAAGTATGAAGGTTTACTTTTCATATTATGCAACTAAAGTTTGATAACGGTATCCGTTAAATGATGAAGGTTAAACCATGTTCTAAAATAAGGTTTCTTAATTTTCCAAACTCTATAAATTATATTTTAATGTTCACTAGAATAAAAATAATCCACGGGATTACTAGTTTCTTTGTTTTTTTTGCTTTTTGAAATTCATTTTCCTTCTTAAATTTATGATTAGCTTATTCAATAAGGAGTTGTTTTTAGTACCATTGTTTGGAAGTTTTTTCGGTGGATTTTTCGGGTCTAATTTCTCTAAAATCCCACATGAATTCAGTGAAATCACAAGTTTGATGGGTAAACCTGCGCAATAGAAGTGCCCAAGAAGTTTCTCAGGGTGCTGAATCCATATATAAAGTCAAAAAACTAGTTTAAATAACACAAATGAAGATTTTACCACAATTTTTCCTCAGGGTTCCGCACGGAAACTCCAAAAAATCGCACTAAAAACAACGCCATTTTTTAACAGTTTTCTCACAGAAAAGATAATGCCAAAGAATTGAGAGTAACATACTGCCAATTTTCTCATTGTTTTTGATATCTCTGAAAGCATTACATTCCAAAATGTAATGCTTTTCCGATTCTATTGGATCAACCTTCTTCCCAAACTTTTTTAAGTAGATAAATGCTAATAACATAATTCTTATTTAAAGATGAAAGTGGCTCACATTTTTGTCTAACGTGACTAGCTTTAATTGGAATATTGAATATGTAAAAATATATTAAATTTAAGAATAATTATAATTGAGTTTTAAAAATACATACATTATAATATGTTTCATTGAGAGAGAAGTATCCAGAGAAATAATGGAAAGTAGAAAATCTTTCTTTAGATATTTATGTTTGTTCTTACTTTCTCGAGTAAGAATTGAAGTTGGGATATTGTATTTGAGATAAAAGATTAATAGAATGATATAGAGATATGAAATAAATAAATTTCAAGATGTAATATTAGTTATTAAAAAATTGAATTTAAAAAAAAACAGATAAACGACAGTTGTGGTATGAAAGTGTTAAGGAAAATGAGAATTTTATTAATTTAATAATTTATTTATACAACAATAAATATATTAGCATTTATGCCTATAAAATATACATTTGTTAATTTAAATAAATCTAAAATATGAAGAATGACAAATTAATGGACTTAGAAAAGTGTTTATATTTTTATTTTGTAAATGATAGAGAAATTAAGGATGAATGGTGCATTATCTAGATGTTTTTTAATAGTATTCGAGTATGTAGTTCTTATTTTTCTTAAGTGTGATAATATTTGATTGTATAATTGGTCATTATTATATCATTATTAGGTAGAGTTTTAGGCTCTATGAGATGGAGTTTGTTCCTATTTTTAGTTGGTTGTTGGAGTCTATTCCTATTGTTTAGGTGGTTTTTGAAGCCTAGTTGGTTTGAGAGATTCTCTCCAAGTTGTTCACTTCTTAGTTTGGTGTGAGGTTGAGATATTCCCTCGCCCAATAAAGTGTGTGTCCACGACAGTTTTCGTGACATGAGACAAAGCTCATTGTATTTATCTTTGTCCCATTATTTGATTATTGATTCTCTCCAACTTGTTAACTTCTTAGTTTGGTGTGAGGTTGAGATATTCCCTCACTCAATAAAGTGTGTGTCCAAGATAGTTTTCGTGACATGAGACAAAGCGCATTGCATTTATCTTTGTCACATTATTTGATTATTGTGTAAAGCACTTGAGACATCTATTGTGCATGCAAATCTCTTAAGGCATCTATTGTGTATGTAATAATCTCTACTATCACATCTTAACAATAACCTTACGAAGTATAGAAGCTCCAAGATGAAGATTGAACAAAGATGCCAAAGTTGCAAATGAAGGAAACAAGTGAAAAAGCAATGGTGGGATCAAGCATTGATGGATAACTATCTTGGTATGTGCAAGATGAAAGGCATAGAGACACATGACGTAGCCCAAGATGTGAACAACTTCAACAGAGGAAGATGGTATTCATGTTATGTATCTCTTACTAGCATTGCATTATTGCAATGTTTATGATGTGAATTCATTCCTAAGTATGTCTATTAAGAAGTGTAGTAGTCAGGAATGAGTTCTAGCTACATGATTTTCTCCTTGAGCTATTTTTGAATGGTGCATTATAAGTTCAAATTTGCAGGTGCAAAGAAAATATATGCTTCAGTTCGATATATCATGTATCGAGACTACTTTCCTAGATAATTGGCAAGTACAATAAAGGACACACATGCATCTTAGTAGCTGGAAGTAGGTCAATAGGATGGATAATTAATTAGTCATAATGGTCGGATTGATGTTAGACCATACACTATAGTAGGTTCCCAATTAATATGAGGTGCCAGTGGTATAATTATTTTTCAATTAGTACTAATGATAGTTCTTTATTTGAAAGGAAGATCATTTTGTGGGGTGAAAGTGAGTTGTAGTGTTATCACTTAAGAAAACAAAATTTGTTGCAAGCTTAATTTTTGGAGTGGAATGATGCGTTTATAGCAGGGAGGACAGAGAGGTTATGAATACAATGGAGAGATCTTTGGAGTTTCACCCAAGGAAAGTAGGTGATAGTTATTGTGTTAGAGACAATATAGGCAATTCTTTTGGAAGCACTATTGTAGCAATTGACATTGATTATGGAAGCAGTAAATGTTGCAGTAGCAGTTGAGATTGGATGGTTATCAAATGTAGGTATAGGTGTGTAGAATAATAACATAATCATGAACATATTTTTATGTGAGTCACACATATTGTGGCAAGTCTATATGCTATTGTTTAAGTTCATATAATGGTCCATGAAAATATGTGAAGTACCTGGTATCTCCATGAGTTAGAGTGTGTTGAATGCACGTATATCTGCATAACATGAAAAGGGCATATCATTGTAAGACCTAAAGAGGCATGCATACCGCTTTATCATGGGTCCCTGATGATTTGATTAGTTCTTATATAATTTAGTTTAGTAGCCTTTTTTAGATAGTTCTTTAACACTCTGAAGATTCAACAATGTGTTGGTTGGATACACTTGAGTAGACCATATTGGTTGTACACTCTAAGAGGTGAATTTTCACATTTAGGGGGAGTTTATCAATAAGTTGAATGAACCATGTACATAAGGGACATCCTAGTAGATCAATCATTGCAACGGTTAGGTACCCATGCATTTCATTGGATGATTGTTCCTTTATATGTGCATTGATATTTTGGTGATGTGCGCATGATCGAGGTATCAAGTGGAAGCATCAAGTTGGACCAAAGATAAACTTTTTTTATCAAGAGGTTCTTCATGTTGTAGTGGAGCAAGTAATACACAAAAGTAGTAGATGAATACCTTAGTTAATTAATATTAAGGCAAGTAGTCATTAAGGGGGAGTGTTAGAGTATGTACCTCATATTTTCTTAGGTGTGATCGTATTTGACTGTGTAATTGATCATTATCAAGTAGATTTCTAGTCTCTAAAAGAAGAGTTTGTTCATATTGTTTAGCTAGTTGTTGAGGCATAATTGGTTTGAGAGATTCTCTCCAACCAATTAGCTTCTTATTTTTGTGTGAGGTTGAGATATTCCCTCAACCAACAGAGTGTGTGTCCGAGATAGTTTTCCTATCTTGAGAAAAAGCTCATAATATTTATATTTGTAATATTATTTGATTGATGTGTAGAGCTCTTGAGACATATGTTATGTATGCAATAATCTCTACTCTACCATATTAACGTAAAGCACCTCCCAAAAAGGAGTATATTACATATTGAAACATCTCATAGGGGCTTCGTATTTGGGGGTTTAAGATTCTAAAAATATGAGGAGGGAGAAGTGAGTAAGTGGCTTTGAACTACACTCATCTATACCCATCAAGATCCACAATGTTGAATTCCATTTGCTCAAATGCTATTCTTGTTCTTCTTTAGTTTAATACCCATAATGATCTCTATAACACTACAAGCTCTCAAATATTCACCACTAGAAGTTATTGGACCTCCACTAGCTGAAATTGTTTCTCAGGCATTATGAGGCTTGGAAAATCCCCCATCTCTCTTATATCCACTGGCTAAATGTACTCCACCAAACATTTCATTAGAGATTGATAACTTGACTAAGATATGAAAAAACTACCTAATAAAAGGTCTTTTTAATTAGTCCTTATGAGGTAAGAATAAATAAAAAGACATATGAATTTCCTTTGTGTAAATTTTTTAAATTACTTTTCCTAAGATGTAGACACCAATACATGACTAGAAAACCAACCTTTCTCCTACTAATAGTTTTACCTAGTTTTTCCATCCGTAAAAGAAAGAAAAAAACAAAAACATGATGCAATGAAATTAATGTTGTCAAAATCCCCAAATCAATTAGTTGATTAAATTAAAAGTAAAACAATAAATAGAGAGTTTGCATGGCTTTCATAATCATCAAACTTATAAAAAATATGTTAATCATATTATAAAAAAATAAAAATAAATACAACACTAGTATATTTATAATAATTAATATATATATATATAATTAAAATTTATTTAAAATAAAAATTACATATATAATTTTTTTATTTCTTTACGCAATCTAATAAATTCTACATAACCTACTAGGAAAATTTCTTAAACTTATACTAATACAAATTTGTAATCCCCAACGCAATAAATTTCGTTAATCTAAAATAATATATAAGTGTTTGCCCAACAACTTCCCTAAGCTTAGCATTTTTAGTTATATAATTTAGGTAGAATTTGTAATCCATCCTTTCTCGAGAAGTTTTAAGATCTTGAGCCCTATGTATATTTTGGGTTTGATGGAAATCTTGGAACCTATATGACAGATGAAATTTGATGTGAGATGACGTTGAGTGAAGTAAAATGTGTGAAGTAATATAATGCAAGTTGTAGGAAATTCTATATACACGGGTGTAATGAATTTTGGCTTGTTATCTTAAAACTTAAGTTGCATTTACTATATATGTTATTTATAGACAAGTCCATTTTTTCAAAACTTTCATTAAAGTTGATGTACTTAAAATCTAAACTAAACTACCTTCCAGATGCATACATTTTTAGGAACTTTAAGTTACAACACTCAAGTAGCCTTACTCTATATAACATGTGTATTAATGCCCGTGCAATTGATTTTGAATAATGTGACTTGCATGATATTAATTATTGTTAGAAGTGGGTTTTGGTATAAAGTCATAAGCTTATGGGCATAAGTTGCATTTATAAAATGTTAGTACTTATAGAATGAAAGGAGAAGTTCTATTAGGAACCTGAAGAGGTTAAATGATTATAAGGAATTATTAAAATGGTTGTATCTTTTTTATTTTGTATGAAGAATAAATGGTTATAGAAGGAAGTTTATATATTGAAGAGGAAGTTTATATATTGAATAATGTCTCTCGTTCTCGTGTGTGTATGTTCATGGAGATAATAAGATGGGTTATTGTTTAAGTTTTAAGCATTTTAATATCAAAGCATAATTTTATTGGGATGTGGGATGTGGGTATGAGAATTTTTAATTTGATCTTCACATGAATAAGGTTTAATAGAATTATTTGGTATTTTATAATCATGAAGTCAATCCTAAAATAAGAATATCTTAGAATTTATTTAAGAGCCTAACTCAAATTAAATGAAAAAGACATTATATAGAATATATGCATCTATGATTTGAGGCTTGAATCCCTGATTGTGACCTTTACTCCCAAGTCTAAATAATATGGTTCTAAGGCTTAAAGACACCATTGGTGTCTTATAGATGTTAAAAAGAGATTTAAATAAGTCCCCTTTGTAGAGAAAACACTTAGAAAATGCTTAGAAAAGCTTAAGGTGAGAAATTAGGAATGTTATGATGTATCAAATGACAATCAATAGAGCACATGATGGAAGGGAAACAAGAGAAAGAAAACCTTTGAAGATATGAAGCATGGTGCCACAAAAATGTTTGGCACATTATGACACCCAAAAAAAAAATAGTTGGCATGTGAAATGAGGAAGTTGGAAAAAGCTTACTATTTTGTTGTAGGTGGGAAGAGTTTTTGAGTGCAATACATTATGCTAGAAAAATATTTTTGCATGATACATTGCAAATCCAAATGTTTAAGGTCGCAATAAATTCTATAAAAGATGTAGTGTATAACGTGGTTCAAAATAATGGAGGGTTGCAACACCAACATTGCATAAACCAATGTTTTAGGGATGTGATACACATCACATCCAATGAAATTTTTGGAGGTTGTGATACTAAATCACATAATCAAAAGTGTAGGGATGTGATACATATCATAGTTGATGAAAAAGTTGATATTAAGATATTATACACATATCACATGGATATTAATTTGATAGATGCAACAAACATATTGCATGGATACAAAATTGTGATGATGCAATAAGACATGCCTTTCCACTACCTTAACAACAAAAAACTATGCATTTGATTATCAACCTAGGGTTCATATGGAACTTTTGAATTGTTGCACATCGTATATGCTATTATAATCTTTTATATGTTACCGAGGTTGTAGTAATCTAATGAATGTCATAGTGCAAGATATTATGATTCTTTTATAAGGCATCAAGCGATCCACACCACACTTGCATTCCAATCCATAGTTTGCAAGAATGTAAAGAGCACACTACATAATATGAATTTTCGAAAGTAAATTCACGTGTAAAAAGTAAATCACATAAGCATCACAACTGACTTGCTCTAGGATTAAGATGATATTGGTTGTTGTAATAGAAATGCAAGTGCACGTGCAATGTAATGCAGTAGATCAAAAACTAACGAACCACACTTTGTCTACGAAGGAAATAGAACCAAGAATCAGATGTTGTAAATAGAATAGTAAAATTGAACCAAATAAAAAAACAGAGTAATCACAATTCCATAAAATAGAGTATTATAATGTTAGCATAGAGTCGCAATAATGAACTAAGTCATGATTTATTTTATAAATCACATCATAATGATTAGTTTATAAATAATAACATTATTAATAAATGAGTTGTAACAATAAACCTACAATACAAAGTTTCAACAATAGGAAATATTAGAGTTGCAATAGTTAGAATTCAAAGTTGCAAAAATAAGAAAAACAAAGTAATTGTAGAAATAACTAGAACTGTAAATAGTGTTATAACTACGATATAACCACATATGATACTTCGATAAGGAGGATTCCCTACCTCCTTATATGAGGCACTAATTTACAAAATCAATATAATGCTATATGCTTAGAACATCATAAATTGAACATGAATGAAATGTAACTTTATATTGTGGAAAACTAGAAATTCAAATATGGTAAATGACTTATGAGCCAAGAAACTAGTTTCTTTTGATTATGAAGCTCAAGGAGAGCAAGGTTCTTTATACATAATGATTTCTATCTAAATTAATCAATGAATTTTATGGAAAACCATGAGAATCAGGTTGTTCCATCTAGTTACACCAATTTTACAAAAGATAGCAAAAATCAAGAATAAACTGGCTCAATCGGTTGTGTGACATGGTGATTGAGTCATCATATTTTTCTGAGTGACTGTTTTCCTTTGTCACTTTTTTTCCATGGGAAAATATAGTTTTTGGATGCCTAGCCAATCCATAAGTGATAATTTTTTGGTTGATTGATGCACTAGCACAATTGTCGTAGAAATGCAACATCCTTTCTCCAGAGTTGTAGCAATGGGCCTTAGCGACAGTTGCAGCAATAATTGTGGTGACAATTGCAACAATTGTATTGAGGTGATATTACTAGCATGGTGTGGTGAGATCATAACATGTAGAGTTGTAGTAATGGTGAGTTGATATTCGTAGCATGAAAATTTGATACAATGGTGACAACAACTCAGAGTTGCAGCACTCATGACTGCAACTTAGAGTTACAACATCTATGCTTAGGCAGAGTTGCAACAACTACACTCAGGAGTTGTAGCATGATCCAGGTGAATATTGGTGGCCACCTGCCTATTCCACTTGGACCCCCATCATTGTTTCCTATTCATTTCCTATTTTTCAGCACATTTTTCTATTTCGACTGTTTTCTATTTTTAATAGTTTTTCGGGTATTGAACTTCCAAATCCATTTTGATGCCCTAAACATCGTGTTTTTGGGAAATAGGAAAATGTGAGTCAAGGTCACTTTTGTAGCCAAATTCGTTTTGTCCTTGGATAGACCTTTCTAATGGGCTATCGTGTGCATAAAACAAAGAATGTATGCCAAAGTTACAACCCCAAGAAGTTGACATTCCAACTAACCCCATCGAGGCCCATAAGCTTTTAGCTCTTCATATCCTAGGGTTGAGTTTTTGGATGTTTAGGGTTTCTCATTGTTTATTCATGAAAAGAAGGCCTCAAAGCATCATTGTAACACAGTTCAGAAGACATGTAGTTGTCACATCTCTTGCCAAAGATAAGTTTCTATCGTTCGAGCTAGTTTGCTTTCGTTTTGCATGTAAACAATTTTAGTATTTGTCATTTATCAATTGAAGTTTAGTTTCACTGTATTTTTGTGTTTTTGGTTTAAATCTATATTTCATTTCATTCCTTCATAAATCAGGATTATTGGTATCAGAGCGGTCTGATCTTTCTCTATTTTTTGTGCATGTCCCAATAAGGTCGAGGTATAAGTAGTTGGGACTCAAATTGCTTGAACCCTTGCATGACCTACATTTTTGCCGACCTCGACGGCCTCCCATGGCAGACCAAAAGAAAGAAAAGGGAGAAAGAGATCCAATCAAATTATTGCTCGAAGAAGCTCTTGAGCAACAGAGGAATGAAATGATGGATGATATTTCCCATATCCTTTGGTAACTAACAATAAGCAACATGTCTTCATCGAGTAGTCCCTTTGGAGGTGTCTCCCCTTTAAGATACAAGCTAATTTTGATATCGCTATATTTGAAGGCCAAATAGATACAAATGTTATAGATAACTAGTTAAGCCTGTTGGAAGGATATTTTTCAATTCATGATTTTTCCGATAGAGAGAATGTTATTTTTGCACTGCTTAAAGTTTCCCCCAATGTCAAGGACTAGTGGGAAACTTACTGTGAGAAAAAGAGCACGAAGGATTTGGCATTGTTTTCAATTGCAACATCTTGGAACTATTTTAAGGATGCTATTAAGGAACAATATTACCCTATCAAAAGTTACGAAGACAAATATATAAAATGGACCGCACTACGGTAGGAAAGGGACCAAAATGTGCCAAAGTTCACAAATATTTTTCATACTTTGTGCACAAGGTTAGGTATCAAGGACTCTGAGTGCCTTTGAGTCTCATCTAGTGCTCAAGTATCATGGTTGTCTGCACAAATACATCCATATGGAGATGGAGTTTTTAGACATCTCCTCACTTGGTGCAACATACTGATATGCTAACCAAATGGAGAAAAAACTTAAACAGAAGAAGTGGGACTTTGGTTTTATGAATCTAAAGCAAGGCAAGGGCACCCCGAAACTACGGAACAAAGGACGGAGCCAAAGTGGAACAACCTAGGACATCCCATCAAAGACCTAAGAAAATAATAGTAATGGGAAGACAAAGAAGGACAAAAGAAAGTGGTGTGAGTTCCACAAGAGCTCCACTCATAACACAAATGAATGTCATGCAAAGCAATTGTTGGTTACCGAGATAAAAGCTTCATAGGCAGATGCAGGCTTCGGCTCTAAACCAAACCTAGAAAAGGGGAAATAGATAATTTATGTGGAACCCAGTGCTACCGTTGTTACCACCAAGGTCTAGCACAAGGAGCCCAAAGATTCAGAGGAAGGTGAGCATCTCTTCCTCTCACAAATGTGGGTAAAGGGGATTATAATGCATTTCATTTTTTATAGTGAGAGTGAAAAGAACCTCATCCTGAAAGAGGTTTTTAAGTGTTTGGGCCTACCAACAACACCACACCCGTAGTCATACAACCTCGGGTGGCTCCACCAAGGGTGAGATCTCCACAGTAGCCAATAGTTCGCCTGGCCTACAACATCAAGCCTTTCATGGACGAGGTATTTTGTGATGTTTCTCCCCTTAAAGTTTGTGATTTTTTGTTGGGCCAACTATACTTGTGGAAGTGTTATGTTTTGTATGAGTCCGAACCTCATATTTTATTATTACTTAGGGCAGAAAATTATATAGGATACCAGAGGCAGCCCCACTTACTACTATTTCTCTTATCTCTACTAAGTAATGCAATAAGATCATCTCCCAGACTAGGAAATTTGCCTTCCTCCTAATTCACTCTCAAAGTAACGGGAAGATATTGGCCACATCCATGGCCTCCACATAGGGCTCCTTTGCATGATAGAATAAAATGGATAAGTTTGTGGAAGAGTACAAAGACATCTTCTCCTCACCCATAAGTGTACCTTTGCATTGTCAGGTCAAGCATTCCCTCGATCTGACCCCCGACGCACCTCTACCTAATGGGCCAATTTATCACCTCTCTTATGGTAAATGAGGAAACAAGTGGTAGATCCAAGAGCTACTACAAAAGGGGCACATCCAACCAAGTTCCTCACTTTATGGGAACCTAATTATACTTGTGAAAAATAAGGCTGGGACCTAAAGGATTTGTATTGATTATCAAGCCTTGGAAAAAATCAAAGTTAGTAATAGTTATCTAATTCCATGGATTAACGACCTTCTTTATCACCTCAAGGGGGCCAAATATTTCAGCAATATTGATTTCAGTCTGGCTACCACCAAGTTCCAATAGAACTGATGGATGTCTGGAATATTTATTTCAAGTCCAAGGAGGGTCTTTTCAAGTGTTTGGTCATACCCTTTGGTTTGACGAATTCCCATGAAACTTTCGTGAGGTTGAGGAATGACATATTTCATCCTTTCACCAACTCATTCATGGTCGTATATCTCGATGATATACTCATATTCAACAAGAATTGAGAAGAGAACTTGCAACATATTCGACAGGTCCTGGATACTCTATGACAGCATAAGCTATGTGTGAACTTGGAAAAATTCTCCTTTGGCATGGACAAGATCCAATATTTGTGTTACATTATTGATAAGAAAGGTGTGCATGTGGATCCAACTAAGATATAATTCATTTGGGATTGGTTGGCCTCGAAAAATCTCACAAAGCTTCACAACTTCTTGGGCCTTGTTAATTTGTACAACATATTCATGTTGGGATTCCTCATATCACTTGGCCCTTAAGTTACGTTACTAATTGTGGAGAAAAAACAAAGTTTTTTTGGTCTTGATCACAACAAAAGGAATTTATTGAGCTGAAACACTGCCTTATATCTGCACCAGTTCTCACATTACTAAATCTACAATAGTCATTTGAGATGGAGACAGATGCCTTAGACAATGCTATTGGTGCAATCCTCACTCAACAAGGGAATCCAGTGGCATATCATAGTGAGACACTCTCTGATACTATTTAGAGATACCCCACCTATGATAAGGAGATGTACTCCATCGTGCAGTCATGTTGGCAGTGGAAGTATTGCATTTTGGGGAAGGAGACAATCATCCACACAGATCATCGACCTCTCCACTTTATGCAAACCCATGCAAAGTTATAGAATGATCACCATCAGAAATGATACACATATCTACAATGATTCCATTTGAACATTAAATACAAGAAGGGTAGCACCAATCACATTGCATATTGCCTTAGTCATCCCTCGTTTGTGGCACTAACCATTCTTCTCAAATATTGCGGGAATGACACTTATGGATGGTCGTATCTATACAAAAATGATCTGGAATTCGCCACCACATACTAGATGTTGATGGAAGGACATAAAGTTCCATACTTCCACCTCCGAGATGCATTGTTATGCAACATAGGAAACCTTTGTGTTCCTTCAAGCAAGTGTGCCAAGTTGATTTTGGAGGCGAATTACAATTAAGTAGCATGGGACTTTGGCATGGAGAAGAAAGTGACAGTACTACAAAAGTATTTTTATTGGCCAAAACTCTAATAGGATTTTTGCAAATATATTATATGCATATGCCATCACCAAGTCAACCATTAAGAAGCAAGGTTTGTACACCCCTCTGCCTACTCCTAGCCAACTACGAGAATCCGTCTCCATGGAATATATGTCTGGCCTTCCTTCTACCAAGCATGGTAATGATTTTGTATTTTTTGTATTTGATAGATTTTCTAATATGTCCATATTGGCTTCCTACAAGAAGAGTATCACAACAGAAGCCATTGCCAAGCTCTTCTTCGAACGAGTGTGGATACATTTTGGGATCCCACAGACAATCATATAAGATCAGGATAGAAGGTTCCTAAGCACATTCTAGTTGAGCCTTTGGTCAATGATGGATACCAAGCTCTCCAATTCAACTACCTTCCACTCCCAAAATGATGGGAAGAAAAAGGTCGTCAACAAGATGATAGTGCACATACTGCGCATGTAAAACTCCAATCATCCATGAACATGGGATGAGAGTCTCCCCCCTCTTCAACATAACTACAACAGAGCTCTCCATAGCACAACTAGTCACCCATTTTAGGTGGCCTTTGGATTTCAACCATTGTATCCCATTAATGTTGCAATGCCTCTTGCAACTACATAGGAAGAATATGGACATGTTCAATTGTGAGTTAATAACGAAATAAATTTTATTGAACACATTCAACACATATGCTATCTAGTTCATGATATCTTGAATAAATATAATACTAAGTATAAACAATGTCATGATTAGCATAAGGTGCTACATAAGTTTCAATTGGGCGACAAGGTTTGGTTGCATTTGTAGAAGGAACACATTGCTGGAGCCCATCAAAATCTTCAACCACTCTAATATGGACCTTACACCATCACCAAGGATATGGGTGACAATGTTTTAAGCTAAGTATTCCCCCATTCCTTGGCCCGCACTCAATATTCAATGTAGAATTCCTTCGGCCATACTTTCTACCATTATTAGACACATCTGACATTGTTGAGCATCTGACACCAATAGGGCTCAACCCAAATTGCATTGAACATGAAACAACTGATAGGATCATGGACACATAGATTAATAACACTAATCAATAGATGATCCACTTGTATCAGGTTGTCAAATTTGGTTAGCTCTTACACCAAGGCAAGTGGCTCACCATGGACCACGTTTAATAGAAGTTTCCCCATCTCATGGGGGCACTCAATGCAATGGGGACCATTGCTTCCTAAGGGGGGAGGACTGATCTAGGTGGATATTGGTGGCCACCCTCCTATTCCACTTGGACTCCCAACATTATTTACTATCACTTTCTTATTTTTCAACACAGTGTCCTAGTTCAACAATTTTCTATTTGTAGTATTTTTTTGGGTCTTAAACATTCAGATCCATTTTGAGGCAATAAATGTCATATTTTGGGAAATGAGAAAATGTGAGTCAAAGACATATTTGTAGTCAATTGTTTTTTATCCTCAGATAGACCTTTCTAATAGGCTATCATCCATGCAAAATAGAGATTGTATGCCAAGTTACAACCACGAGAATTTGATGTCCCAACTAACCCGATCGGGACCCGCAACCTTTTGGCATTGAACAACTCCAAGGGCTAATTTTTTGGATGTTTAAGATTTCTCATTATTTATTCATGAAAAAATTCCTTAGAGCCTCATTATAACACAGTTCAGAAGGCATGTAGCCATCACATCTCTTCTCAGAAATAAGCTACTATCATTTGAACTAGTTTTCATTCTACATGTAAACAACTTTTAGTATTTTCTATATATTAATTGAAGTTTAGTTTCATTGTATCTCTATGTTTTTGGTTTAAATCTATATTTCATTTCATTCCTTTATAAATTTGGATCATGTCACTTGTGTCTTTGCAAGGAGTTGTAATAGATGTTGAGAGAGTTGCAGTACCTGCACTTGGAGGGTACCTATGTAGTCTTGTTTCCTATATACCATTTCCAGTACAAAAAGGTGAAATTTCCTAAAAATACATAACAATAAGAAATGAAATGGTATATTATGAGGATAAAAATACATTGACCATAAATTTATCATTATGGATGAAAAAGGAATTAAGATGAGATGAAAAGGAGAATAAGATGGATAAAAAGGTATTAGAAGGTTGTTAAAAGCATGCCAATTTGGGCACTCTCCCCTCAACTGAATTCATTACAAATCCCCTCTACCTCTTATGTATGGAAGTATCATCCTCTTTCTTGGATTTCCTTCCAACAGGGAAATTCCTCCCTTTTATACAACTCGTGTTCTTTCCTATATTCCTTGGTTGATAGCTAGCTAGATCACTGCATAGTGAAAGTTTAGACATATCCTTCTATCCCATAGATCTCTATGCACTCTCTCTAGTTCTAAATTTGGGTTGTTGGGATTAAAATGGGTCCCTTTGTCAAATTTTATCCTTGGCTAGTTTCCATCTTTCATTATATCATTTTATGGTTTCCTTCTCTAATCCTCTAATATGTGCCCTATAATGTGCAATAACCTCTTGCTTATTTTTAGCCATGAACTCTATATATGAGGAAGATCTAACCCATTGCTTATGTGCATTAAGGACTTTGTAAGGCCTATGATACTCTACCCTAACCCATAGGTTTCTTTTGAGATTCCCCTAACCTTAGGAGAAAATACCCAAGCAGCATGGTTTCTTAGGTAAGACCAATCAACATGGTTTCTTAGGTAAGACGCAAATGCCCTCAATTGGACATCACCCCAAAAGTGGTTGAGTTTCTAGATTGGATCATGCAACAATAAGCCATTATGCTAGTATAGTTCACATAACATGTTCTTTTCCACATTAGTACATACATAGTGAGCCTTCAAAAATGTATTTGAGGATGTGATCTCAAAAGGATTACTAGTCATTATGGATTTTCTTTGGAATAATATAAGTTTCTCCTACAAGAAAATATTATAGTGTGAAGAGGGAGCCATGTAGGTAAGTGTTGACTCCACCAAAAATACAAATTGTATATTCTCGATCTCCAATCTATTCACTTGTTTATCCAGCTAAAAAAATTATTTTCTTCTATTCTTGCTTCTTCCCATCTGATTTGTTCATTTCAAAGTACTTAGCCCATTTCTCTCTCAATCCTCTAATAATTTGGTGATTTTCATTGAAGGGAATCACCCTTTATTTGTATGATGCTAATAGTTGATTTGACCTATCTTATTTCTCTTTCATCCACATATTAGGAATATCTACCTCTGTGTCTTTTTCTTCTACTATTTTATCATTTTTCTAAGTAGAT
This sequence comes from Pinus taeda, assembly GCA_000404065.3. Classification (NCBI taxonomy): domain Eukaryota; kingdom Viridiplantae; phylum Streptophyta; class Pinopsida; order Pinales; family Pinaceae; genus Pinus; species Pinus taeda. Next base: position 3,715 of record APFE031184142.1, on the reverse strand, counting down.
ATCTCAATCATGGTAGGTCTACTATTTTTTATTTGGACAACCACTTCTTGATTTTATCTTTTGTAGGTTTTGGTCATCTCTCTTACTTTGGTGAGAGGTTCCCCTACAGCACGGGAACATGTTTCTTGGGAAAGGTAGTGTAGTTTCTCAAAATATCTTTCCTCTCTGAGTTAATCTCTCAACATTTTAATGGTGGTATGAAGTTCCCTGCTTTTATTCTCTAAGATATTATTCTTCCATTAAAGGGATTCATATAAAGGCATGAGACAAGGAGTAATCACTGCTTTATGCCTCCTGATGTTTTATGTCTTCTTCAGTTCTTTAGCAATAGTAGCCTTTTCTATGGGAATGCTATGAATGGTATCTTCTTATTCTTCTTATGTGTATATAATTTTCCTTGTTGGTTTTTGTGTTGCAGCAAAGGTTTCTATCCCCATTTTTCATCAAGTGTATGCCCAACAAAATATTTATCATCCCCCATCACTCTTTCTAATTTTATGTATCAGTAGGGTTTCTTTCTTCAATCACCTCTGTTGGTTCTTATGTGGCAGCAGAGGTTTCTCCTTTTTTTGTAACTCCTTTTTATTTTCCCACCACAGTTGGTTCTTGTGTAGTTGCAAGGGTTTCTTCTTTTGTTTATTATGTTGTAACAATAGGGGGTATACCTAGTACTTTTGTTCTTTGGAATGGGTACATATCCTGGTCTCTTTATCATTCTTATCAATCTCTTGGATGAGGGTTTGCTACCTGTTATCTTGACATCATTGTTAGGACTACTCTCATCTGTCTATGGAGTTGCAGCAGAACCCTCAAGGATTCATTCCTTAATTGGAATGCTAAGGTATTATGTAGCTAGCATAGTTGCAACAACGTATTATTAGATTGTGACTCGAGGATTTGTAGAACCTACAGTTTCTAGAGCTACAACAACACTATCTCAAGGTGGATTTGTATTAGTTGTGTCTCCTCCAAGTGGAGTTGTAGCAATTGTGATATTTTCTAATGCTCTTGCTACTTTGGCCTATATTCAACCTTATTTTTGTATTGCATGCTCAACCAAAAGTTTTATGAACACATGATATGAGAGGGCATCCTTGGGTCATCCATATTTTTTCACAAGTAATGTCATAATTTGCAACATCCTTGAAAGGAAAAACATATTAACCATCCTACCATGTTGCAGATGGTCTAGTAAAATGAGGTGTTGTAAATGCATGACCTCCTAGGAACCTTCACAAGTTATATACCTCTGCACCACCACAACAACATCTCTTTATGGAGCTGATAGTGATTGTTTGTCAAACCCAACCCCTTTCCTGAATAGGGATTTCCTAGCTTGAGAAATTGTTCCATGATATCATCTTTTTACCTTTGATGACAATATCATTTCTCTCCCATTTGTGCAAGTATTGTTACTTTACCAAAACATCCTCAGTCACTTACACAAATTTTCTTGCCACTACAAATATATCTTCCCTTAAATTCATGTCAAACTCAAGGGCCACCTCATCATCATACCCTTGGAGTACGTGTACATATTCTATCCATCCATCCCATTGAACGATATCCCATTTATGGTCATATGCTTGTAGTAGAAATCTCTTTGTAGTTCAATGAGCCCCCCATTTTTCCTTCTTCTCAGAGCTTAGAAAAAATGTGACTGCAAATTGAATGAAATGGTTTGGTGGTTGGAGATTTTGAATTATGGAAGGGGGTGATTTTTTGATGGGGTGATTATGTCATTGAGCGATAACAAGAATGAGTGATGCAAGTGAATTCAAATCGCAGGTCAAGTCAATAAATCCAATCAATGTTATTCATCATGCAATTTTTAAAAAGTGCACCTCTCTAACTTATCATAAGTGGTCATCATGCCATGTACCTTCGTCATGTGGCATGTTGGCCCCACAAAAAAGGTTGGATCCATGTTGGTGTAAAAGTTGCAGCATAATTCCTTAGTTGTAGCAGTAGGGTTCTAGAGTTATAGCAATGGTGCTCTAGAGTTGTAGTAACAGTTTTAGATAGAATTTCAACTTGATTTGGTCATGGTGTCATAGAAGGAAACATCGTAACCCATTCTAGTTATCAAAATTGAAACAATGGAGTTGCAACAACAATGCTCCAGAGTTGCAACATTTCACCAATTTGAAACATTAGGGTTGCAACAATTGGAGTACAACAAAAAAATTGTAGAAATGGGGGCTTATTGACATATTTTAAGCAATAGAGTTGTGTAATGGAGTTGCAACAACAACAACAACATCCTCTCCTACATATACTAAAAACAAATTTATTGGTAGAAAAACTATAAAGAAACTATAAGTGCATGAGCAGAAGTATCTTGATATAACCATCATGAAATCGTGAAGTTCCCTTCTACTCATGAGTTCTTTTTCTTTTTTTAACATGGCATGTGTCAGCTTAGGCTAGTTTTCACATGAAATGTGCCCAAGTAATGCTCCTAAGGGTTTTTATATATGTATTTATTTTTCTTTTTTGAAAAAAATAGAATATGATAATGATTCACCCAATAGAAATCTATCCCTTATGGATAATATATAGGTTGTTATATTGTCATCATCATTGATTTTCGTAAAAAACGCTTCCTTTCATCGGTGTCTATTTGTTTTCCATCAGGGGCATTCTCTATTCATCAATGGTATGGATTTTTATGGCTCCACTATAATATAGAGTGTCTATCTCATAGGGGTTGAGCCATTGAACAAGAAACTTTCCTAAAAAAAATCCTTAAACTTGGAATCAAATAACAAAGCTTGGTCTCTAGATTTAAATTTTTTCTTCTTGATGAAATTTTTGTGTTTCCATGCTCTCTAGTGTTGTATCACTAATGTCTAGTGTAAGGTAGCATGATAGAGATCATCCTACTTGTTGATCTGGAGGAGCCTTTGTTTCTTAGGTTCAAATAGATCCATTCCAAGTTACACTACTATTATGGGTGTCTGAGTCTCTATCTTGATTGGAAAAATAATTATTTTCCTGTACTCTAATTCATATAGGGTGTAGCCGATAGTAGTTCTCCATGTATTATGATAGGCCCACAGGATTTTAGGGAGTCAATCAGCCTAATCCTTGAGGTGTAGTCTAAAAGTCTTAGTGCTAATAGCCTCAAGAATCTTATTTATCCCTTTCACACATCCATTGGAATAGTATAGATGGTATGGTGTTGTGACTCAGTGCTTGATCTTGTATGTCTCCATTAGATCTTCTACAAACCTTGAAGTGAATTGAGATTCTCCATCAATAAATATTTCCCAAGATATCTCAAACCTAGTGAAAAACTCTTTATGTAGAAACTCTACCACTATTTTTTTAGTTGTGGTTGGGAGTTCCTTGGCTTCCATTGATTTTGTGGCATAATGTATGCATATTATAATGTAGGAGTTGCGACGAGAAGGAGGATGAATAGGCCCAAACAAAATCAAGGGCTCGTCTATCATAGGGCTTGTTGAGTCTTGAAAATGTCATTCATTTCCATTACACTTTTACTATTATGTCCATTATATCACCTCCATTTCACTACTATGTCACCACATTCATCCCACTTTCATTATCATTGGGCCACATTTATGTTTTTCCAATCTTTATTACTTCTAAGCCTTTTAAGTGAATTTGTGGTTAAAATTTAGGAAATAATGTGCATAAGCTTATACCTAACCAATGGGTTGAGATTGTTGACATGTGTAGGTTGAAAGGA
>APFE031184141.1:0-11257 GCA_000404065.3 Pinus taeda | reverse complement strand
CCGAGGACTTTTCAAATATATTTATTTTAAAGTATATCAACTTATTTAAAAATTTTAATTTTCCATTACACATTCTAAGACTTTGACTTTATTTTAATATTTTGATTCTCAACCCCACATGACTTTTTTTCCTATCGTGGCCGATCATAACACGACTTTCTTTCCCTATCCCCTCCATTCTTTAAATATTTTGTATAGTTTGTTAAAGCCTTTCTGCTCAAAAATCTATTAAACCTTATCATCATTATAATACTAATATTAAGAGTTGTTTATAAATGTTTGTTTACATATAATTAAATCTATCACATTATTTTATCTTATCCTGTATGGTTTAAATTTTCATATTTCATAAAACTATACAAACATCAACCTACCATATACATATTGTTATAATTGAAATTTATTTAATCGTAGATTTTAAGAATAATTGATTTAGTTTTGAAAATATTTTAAAATTTGATAGATAAGAGCGAACCAAATAATTGTTTTGGCTAATATAAATTATTTAAATTTTCATATTTCTTAAAACTATACAAATATCAACCTACCACATACATATAGATATCACTGAAATTTACTTAATTGTAAATTTTGAAAATATTTTAAAATTTAATTGATAATAACAAGCTAAATAATTATTTTAACTAATATAAATTGTTTTAACTAATATCTCTAAAATTCCAAAATATTCAGAAAATCTACGATCAAATTAATATTTCCAAAATCTATAATAAAAATAAAAATTACAACCAAATTAATATTTCCAAAATCTATAATAGAAATGAAAATTACAGACAAACATCAACATCATATTGATTGATAAACCACCTCCGGCCAAAATCACAAGCTCATCTTGACAAAAACCAGGAGGTAAAACCGCTCAAATATCTCATAGTATTAAAGACCAGAGGATATTTATCTAAATTCTTACTACCGCGGTAACTTGCACCAGAAGTTACCTTCGTAGTTGCAGACTTTTGACTGTTTCCTTATCCTCCACGCGTCGCGGCAGCAACCCTAAGGAAGCGACCTCTACACGGCTCATAGCCCCATAAATGCCCACGCTGCTCTCGTTTTCTGTCATCGACTTCATTCATCATATCTGGTGTTTTCACTCAGTTGTTTATTCACTCCGATAGTTATACTTGAATCTGCAGGTTGATAGCTTTTCAAATTACCAGTTCCATGGCTGGACAAGCGCTAGAGAAGCAGGACCACACTGTTCGATCTGTTCGGCAGGAAGAAGGAAGAGAAAAGGGAGAAAAGGCACGATAGCCAGATGATGCAGGCTCCTGCTTTATACACCCACCATCAAGCTCACATTGCACCTTATTATCTAGCTGCTGCTGCTGCTCAGCTTGGTGCTGCCACCCACAATCAGGCTCGGTCCGCTCCCTAATATACAACTCAGTCTCCGCGTGGACAATATTTTACCGCTGGGGAAACTGAGAAGCAACAACACACGGGTGTACCAGGAAAGTTTCACAGCACAGCCAGCCGTGACTCCAGCTCTGTAAGTCTGTGTCTCTCTTTCTAATCTCTTTCTCCATTGATTGCAGACAACACGGGTTTCTGTGGGATCTCTTTCCTTTGTTTCTTGGTTCACAATGATGTTTCTTGATTGATAGTGATGTTTCTAGATTATTTGCATTTGAAAATGATGTTTCTTGATTGATAATGACGTTTCTTGATTATTTGCATTTGCAGTCGAGCGAAGAAGAAGAGGAGGGGGAAGCCGGCCAAAGGAAAACAGGCGGGAGCGAGAAGAAGGGGGGAAACGACAAGCTCCCCGGTGGGCACCATTCTACCTAATGTGCAACCGGTGAAGAGGGGGCTGCATAAAATGAAGTCCCTAGTAACGGAAGGAGGAACATCCAGTAAATAAATAATGCCTTCTAATATCTCTGTCTGTGTGTTATTTTGAGTAGCAATATGTGTGTTAGGATAGAGAGTATAATGTATCAATGTCGTGAGCTCTGGGGCATGTGTTAGAATAGAGACTAAAATATCAATGTCATGCTCTCTGCTGCTGCATGGCTATATGTAGTGCCTGGCTTGCTCTTCTGTCACTGGCAGTTTGCATCCTATAATAATATAATATGATAGCTTCTTACATTTGGTTTCTTCTCAGGATCAGGTACTTCGGCTCTGGAAACCATTTACTCCACAAATTATTAGTCCCTGCCCTCCGGGCTGGCAGGGACTATAGTAATCAGTTTTTGTCGGTGGCTATTAGTCTGACACGAAAACCAAGAATTTATTTGAACTTAGACCAAAGTTCCTTCGCATGCCATACAATATTTTATATTTTCTTTAGCTTTTAACCAATCAGAAGGATTTTCATCTTATTTGGCCTCCAAACGAGGTAGGGAGGCTCAAAAGTTAGGAAAAAATGGGCTAATTAAAGCAATTGGAACGCTTGATCAAGTAATGCTATGTTAGCATTAGCATTAATCGGTAAACATTTAATGTTAAGAAAATGTATGGCTTATGGGGTATTTTGTTTGATGGTTCGCAGCTGTTGGCAGCTGTTCTTCATGAAGTGCTGTACGTGTCTTCATGAAGTGCTGTACGTGTCTGCAGGTGCTGGCTCCTATGGGCGTCCTCCATTCCTTCTTATATCACCACACCGCAACTTCATTTCTTGTCTTGTCTTGGCGGCGAATGCACAGGAGATCGGCCTCCCCACAGCATCGACTCAGTTTTCCTCTTCTTGGCGGCGAATGCACAGGAGATCGGCGTCCAGGTAAATGAGCTTGCTGTATAGTTCAAACTGCATGATTCTGAATTCATTTGTGACCGTCTTTCCTTCATCTCTGTAAATAGCAATGGTAGTCTATCAATTCAATGATCTATTGCAAATCAATGACCTATTGCAAAAAAACATTTTTACCTTACGACAATGGCAGTCTCTCAATTCAGTGATCTATTGCAAAAAAAGGCGTTTTGATAAATACCCACCCTTGTGTTACAGTGGGCGGAAGAGATTTCTGTGGGCTGAGGATTCAGCCGTGCGACTGTGTTATGCAATACAATCGTCCTGTGCTTATTATTAAGAGAAAGTTCAGCGGACACTGAGTATTCGAATTTGCAGAAACAAAACATGTTTCTCAATTAAATTCAAAAAACCCAAAAACATTTACGAGTCATTCATATATTCATTTTTTAATCTCTCATTTCTTTTAGTCTTAGACCATAATGGATTACCGCTTATCATGCTATGAAGTTACTAGAATTCGTTTATCATGCAGTCACGACATTCGTTTCATAAAAGTGACAGAGGTGGAAGAAAACGAAAGTTCAGAAAGGTTATTAGGAGCAAAAATGTGCTGATCTCTATTAATACTTAGTAATTGTACAAATTTATCAAGGAATTAAGGTAGTGATTTTATGCGCAGGCTAGTTATCTAGTGATTCTATGCAGGCGCACTCCCTTAATTTTATTCTATGCAGGCGCACACCCTTAATGTTTTTTTAAAGCAAGCTGAAATAATTGTTTAAATAATGCCTCTGGTTTTGCACAGATTAAAAAAAAGAATATTAGGAGAAAACTGTACCTTTTGCACCTTTCTCCTCCAATTGGATTTGGAATTGCACCTTCTTGTTTTTCCTCTGTAATCTCTCGTCAATGTTAAGGTGCCCTGCGGTCTGCCTGATTTGGGTTTTGCAAGAAAAGCCTTGCCCCCAGGGTGCTTGTCCAGGTGAGCAACATGTTTTTCCTCTGTAATTTTTCCTCTGTAATCTCTCGTCAATGTTAAGGTGCCCTGCGGTCTGCCTGATTTGGGTTTTGCAAGAAAAGCCTTGCCCCCAGGGTGCTTGTCCAGGTGAGCAACAACTGCAAATATTGCGATGTTGCTAACATTGGGCTCTGCTTTGCCCTTTCTTAGTCTCTGCTTGCTAAGTTGAAACATTCTTAACCAGATGTTCCTCCAGTTACATGTATTATCTCAGACGGGGTTGTCTCCTTTCCACAGAAAACTGCGAGGAAGCTTGGAGTTCCGAGAGTATACTTCTCGACTGCCAGTGCTTGCAGTATTCTTCCTTTTGTGCAATCCAAGTGCAGTATTCTTCCTTTGGCAGTTCTCTGAACTGTTGAGAGAATTTGAGTAGGATAACGACAATAATTACTATGCTCACAAGCCCAGACAGCACGAATAGACTCCCTTCCGTGCGTCGCCTTCCAGAGGACGCAGCAGCTAGAATCTCGGCCTGACTCACCACATATATATTTAATAACTTGTATATGCCATATGAACTGTTAGCATGATCTCCCTCTAACTGCGAATTGTGTTGCTGTAACTAATCCAAAGGATGTTTACTCTGTTGCTTTTCCAACTGCTGATGGATTTCGCTCATACAATGACCCGAGAGCACCATAAACCTGCCCAGCGTTGTGGCCTATGACCCATAGCTTTTTGTTCGCACAGCAATTGAAGACCGGCTATAGGAGATGACTAATGCACTTCCGAGAAGGTTTCACCGCGAATGACAGGGAAGGACAAGGCATAGCAGCAGGCCAAGACAGCTTTAGTCGCAGAAGTTCAAGCAGATCCAGATTCATAGTAAATGGAAGTTATACACTAGTTACAAATTTAAAAACGAACCTGCATGGACTACACGTTTTATTTACGAGTGCCACTTGTCTCATTGTTTTCCATCAGATGTCTGCTGGTTTGTGGTAGTGTGTTCTACCATATCGGTGCGGGTTTTGTATTTTGTGCGTCGACAGAGTGACAGGGGGTGATTTTACTGGCAAACATCCTCTATAAACACCATGTTAACAACTACTTTGTGCTCGTGCTCAGCATGGTGCATGCACACAATGCATTGAAACATTCATTGCGCACTAAAGAGAACTAAGTCTATTTACCTACGAAGAAATATGTTTAACAAGAATATAAAGCGAGAAAGAGTAATGATGTGGGTAAAGTAATTTTAAGGTAAAGAATAAAATTAAATCCAACTCCATGAAATGAAATCATTTTAATATATGTTAATTTTTTAGCATGAAATGAAATTATTTTAATATATGTTAACAACTACTTTGTGCTCGTGCTCAGCATGGTGCATGCACACAATGCATGGAAACATTCATTGTGCACTAAAGAGAACTAAGTCTATTGGCAGTAAGTACCATTTTGCAGTGTTACTACAGACCTTTCTGTTGTGGGAGTGGGCTTACAATTTCATAATTGTTTTTCTGATAATCATACCGACAGACCATAAACAGGTCTTTGCAGTTTGTCCATCTGTCCACATGACAGAGCCATCCACATACCGCGCAGTTATTTTCGGTGAACTGAACACTGTAATATTGTTCAATTGATACAGATTAGATTTTCGGAAACCTGAACACTCTGTAATATTATTCAATTGATACTCCTACTATGGGAGAGGGCATGCTTGCAGCAGCGATAACGAAAGAATATTTGTTAAAGACAAAACCGACGTGATCCAAGCAGTCCGAACACGATTTTAATTAAAAAAGAACAACCGCTTGATCCAAGCAATCCCGGGCATAAGTTGAAAAAAACCACCGCTTGATTCAAGAGGTCAGAACATCTATTGCCCCCTTTGCCAGTATTAATGTATTTTCTTGAATGTTCTGAGTTAAGAAACATTTGTCTACTTCTCAGTCCCCATCTTATTTTAATGTATAGCAGGGTCCCTAAAGTGGAAATTGGTATTCACCTCATGAAGCAATTACTGATTTGATTCGGTGTACAACTGTGAGCCGATACAGGCACTCGTTACGCTCCAATCTAAACAACAAATACAGTGCTCTTGTGGCACACTGATGAGAACGTTGGGTGCCAGAGCTGTATTCTATAAAACCACGAGTCTCCAAAATGACATGTATACAGGTTACTTTTTCAAATTGTTACGTGAAAGAATTCGCTTGCCGAAAGGACTAATGCGCAAAGTTGGTAAATGTGGCCGAATTGCAAGCAGCCTCTTATGTCACTAGTCATGGCTATGCCCACAGTCAGTTTTTCCACTCAAAATGACAGCCCTATGAGCAACTACAACAGCTAAATTAGATTAGAGTTAAAGGATAGTCAAGCTTCGCGTAGCAGCAAAATAAGTTCAATAGCGTTTTGAAGCTCATGTGCTGAACTAGACAAACAACGAAATAGAACTAAAGAAGATGAACTTACAAACAACGAAAATAGAACTAAGAGAAGATTGAACTACTCAGACTTACCTGGAGATGCATAGCTTCCTGACCCAGCCTTCATCAATCAGAAAACCGTCAATCAGAATACATATTAATTTTCACTGCAGAGATACAAAGCTTATTGTTCTTGTCCTCGTAAACCAAAATCACAGTGGGTAACTATGCTTCGCGAACAGGCGTACCGACGGAGGAGCCAGCAACCGCCACGTTTCGCTCATGCTTTTACGGGCAGACAGGCTGCGGGCTGCGGCAGGGACTAGCTGCCCCGCAGCCCATCTTGTTTATTGATAGAATCTCGTTTACTCGTTCCAAAATCAGTTACTACAACACCAAACTGCATAATATATAAGAACAACAAACTCAAAAAGGTTAACTTTCCAAATTCATGTCGGAAAGAAAGGGAAACACACCAAATTTAAAATGTGACAGAATCAAATATACGAGTATTAGCTGAGAAGATAAATTATAATTAAAAAACATAAAAGAATAAAAACATTATTTTCCATATCTTTAGTTTTTTTAACTATTGATATATCCCATAAAAAAATCGAATATCTAATAAAAAAACATATGATAAGTCTCTTTCCCCCTACAATCTTTACACAATATGGATAAAATCACTATAGATTTGCAATCTTATCCCTACATAATATGGATAAACTCACCCTAGGCTTTTAATACACAATATGGAAAAATCACCCTAGACTTTTAATACACATGAATGAAGAATAAAAAATAAACTCGACACCTTACCATGGGCCTTACACTTTAAGCACAATTAAATGAAGAGTAAAGTGTGCACTAACCCTTTTTAGTGTCTAATTCATTCTTGTAAGAAAGACGATTGACAATTTTCCTTGGAATAGAGTTTTAAGAGGAGTTGTTTATAATGCGATTTTTTGGAGATGTAAGAAATTGAGGTTAAATCTTGATTTGTTGTAGTTAAAATGGTTTTTTAAGTGTATATCTGGATTCAGCACCTTGAAAAATCCCTGGGATTTTGATTGTGCAGAAACTAGCTATCAAACATGCTATTCCAATAAATTGCTACCGGATTTTGACCAGAAAAAATCACCAAAAAAACTTTCAAAAAAATGGCATTATAGACAACTGCTTTTTCAGAAATCCAAGCAAAAAAGCCTCGTTATTCCATGTAAGACTCTAATCTTCTTTATTCTGAACAAACGTCGTCAATATCTTGAATGTGGTTGTCTGTTATCTAGTTTGGTTGTGTTACCCAATAACGTATTTTCTAACCTGAGCTAGCATGGATTGGATGGACCCCATTGCTCTTTTTCTTTCTCGGCATGTCTGCGATTTCAAAATTTGGAAAGCCCAATGGCATTTAATTTTTGTTACTGGACGATTATTAGGAACAAAATATGCTTAAGAGTGTTACATGACACCAACATGGTTTGTAGGGCATTGAAAAGTAAGGGCGGAACCGTATTAAAGGATTACGAAGGCAACCTCTAAGTTAAATGAAGTTGGTTAAAAAAAATAGAAAAGAGTTTAGTTTTTTAGTTTCATTTGTTTTTTTAATTAGGTTGATTCTAGGTTGGGGTAATTTGGAATAGTTTAATTTTCTTAGAAGTGGATTTCATCTTGAATTTCTTCTTATGAGGTTGCCTCAATCTCTTCCCATAAGGTTGTCTCTTAGTTTTCTTATTTAATGCATATAGGTGTAAGTTGAAGGTTAGGTATTAAAAGTTGGAAGTGGAGAATAAAGGTGTTAGACCTACACTTTTGGTGATAGTTGGGAGAGTTTTTGCATAGCATATTAGAATGATGAGGTGATATGTAGAGTAGAGAAATGATGTGTTAACCAAATCAACAAGTAAATGAATAATGCATCATCTCGATTAGAATAGTTATAGTTGATAGATTCAACCAATTAAAGGTGAGCATAGTCAGACTCATGGTTGGCAATTGAGTCGATTTGTGGTCTGAGAGAGAAAGAAGACAATGGAGTTACATGATGGAGAAAGGGGTAGGCAAGGGAGTAGAGAGGATGTGGATGTAGTAGTCATTTTGTAGCATGCTTGATCTAAGAGAGAAGATATATAGGTGTCTTGTTTTTTCCACTCTTCTGTGAGGTTGTCTAAATGCCATATCATTGCTTTGACACTAAATGTAATGAAGGAAGCCCATGGTTTCCTTATATCATATGTATTATTTGAATGATAATTGTTGTGCTTCTCTATATTTTAAGTTCCTCTAGGTCTATTATGAATTTTTTCTATACATGTTATGCCTATCATTTGAATGTATAAATAGATCTACCTAGAACAATAATGGATTTTTGGTGATCTTGTTAGCATTAAGCAAGGATGCTTCTCCATCTTACAAATCTCCTCTTCGTCTATACGTTTCAACATCTTCAGGTGATACCTTCTCCTTATGGGAATTGAATATACTATCACTTTAGACTATGTTGGACAATCTACAAGAATTCAAGTATCCAAGTTTATGTCAAAAAATGGCTTTGTTTCCAAGTCTCGCGATTTAGAAGAGAATATTTTTAGGATGAGTTAGTGGTTCTTTAAGAGTATGATTCATGGTTGGTTTGGAAACTAGATTGAGGACTTTGTTTTTCAAGAGGTGAATTTACATCAATGGAAGTTTAATTGATGTAAAGAAACAACTTTGCTTGAACACTCAAGTAGAGGTAACTACTAGGTGTTATAGTGTGAGTTCTTGATAAGCCTACACAAGTGATTGAAGCACTTGGAGGAAGCCCTGATGAGAAGAGGTAGAAGTAGGTAATCTATTGAACTATTTAGAACCTTATTTCACTCCAATATATGGATCACTAGATTCCTCATATGGTTGATGTTTGGGTAGAGGGGTGCATTGAAGGCTACATTGTAGCTCGTTCACTACAAAGCTTTGTAGATCGTTTTCAAGAGTTGAAGGATCATTTCATAAGGAAGAAAGTGGAAGATTGTTGAAGGAAATTGTCCTTTGGAGGAATAATATTTTTTTTTTTGAGGAGGGGGTGTTTCTCTTTAGCCCAATTCTTATTGGTAAGTAAACACCTTGTGTTGGAGTGATAGGGTTGGTGACATAGTGAAGTTAGGGTCCAGAAGGATGGGGTCGAGCAGAGAATAGTGCGAGGGATAAAATAATTTTGAGGAGGGAAGGGATTATAAGACATTGGTGGAAAAACCAAACAGAGGTGTTAAGGAAAGGAGTGTAAGTAGTTGGGGAAGACGCTAGTAATGTAGGGATCACTCAGAGTAAGTTTGAACAATTTTGAAAGTTGAAAAGATAGGGAGAGATGAACAACTCATAGTTAAGATAGATATTTTCTTAGGGAAGGGAATCCCTATAGCGTTGACCATGATGAGATGAGGTTTCCAATGTTTGAAGCACCAATTTAGATTGGGCTACAAGTTGATGAATAGATCTAGATCAATGTGATTGGCCTACTCTTGGAAGGAGATGTATTGTGTTTGAATAGATAACACCAAAAATAAATAGGATGTGTTTGTAACAATAACCTTGATGTTTGATGATGGAAGGCCCCCTCATATAGAAGGAGAATTACTTAATATTCATGAAGCTAGACTAGTCTTTACACAACCCCAATAAACACTAATCAATAAGGAGCCTATCAATATTTTAATCATCTTTAGTTTATTTCTTAATTGTAATTGACCAAGATTCGATGGTCGTAGTATTAAAGTATAACCTAGGTATAACCTAGGTTAAGTTAGGGAGGTCCTAGTATATTTTAATTTCTTAGTAAATTTTTTGTAGTGTACCTAGGGCCCAAAGGGTTTGTGTTGGTAGGTTTTACACTCGGGACCATGGTTGAAGCACGAGAAGGGTCTTCCTTGAGGTTACCTAAATTGTTGTGTAGAAGTGATGAAGATGGGAATTTTTTTTTATTCCAATGTGAATCCATTTGGTTGGCTAAGGGAACCATTGATCCTAATAATATTGTGGAGTTTCAGGCAACCTTGAGAGATAGGGTCTTGTGGTTGTGCACAATGTTTTTACAATGTATTCTGAGTGGGATAGGCCCCATTTTAGATGAGATGAAATTGTAGTTTGTGATGATTTCGACCACCTAAGTTAGAGAAATAGAGCATAAAATAGTTTAAGGAAATCAAACCATTGATGGGTGAGATAACATGGGAGCGTGGAACTATGAGGAATTTGAAAAATAAACTTAATTTTTAGTGTAAAATTGTCAGATAATATGAACACAAAATCTATATGCAAAGAAGAAGGAACAACAATTGCAAGCTTGAGACCAAAGAGAATCAGGAGAGAAAGGAGTAATTCAAACTCATTCACTCTCTCTTCATTATTTTGGTCTCAATATTGTGAATGAATGCTTCCTTTTTATAAATATGTTCTTATGTATGGATTGTTAAATAATTTTACATGGTATTAGAGCACATGAGGAGATTCTAATGAGAAGAGAGTATTTTTCTTTGCAAGTGATAAAGAATTGGAGAAAACATAGAGAATGGATTAGTCGTCGTTAATGATCCTCACACCATTAAATTATTTTGAATGGAAGCTAAAAGGTTCTTCTACTCAAAAGAAAATTAATACATGAATAAAATGGGAACCAAACTAGGGTCTAGTTCCACAATGCAAAAAGTGAAGTATTTTAACAAGATGGGTGAAGGATTCAAGTTGTTTTGGTTGTCAATATCTTCAGATCTACTCTTCCATGAATAATTTTTTTCTACACCAAATGAAGTTTGGATCACATTGAATGGTTTGTTCAAGAAATAGGATGAATTATGAGGATACCAACTAGAGAATGAGATCACCTCAATGAGCCCAAGTAGTTATCACACCTTGTAATAATTCTTCACAAAGTTTAAAACTTTGTTGTAACAATTGAAGGCAAGTGGAATATACAAGAAAGAAGAGAAACTAATCTTCTTTATTCTCTCAAAGATGGGTCTTGAGTACTTATTCTTCATTTATTCCTTCTACATTTCAAGGCTAACAATGTGAGTATCCTAGAAAATGTCTCTTATGCATGCATTCATTGAATCAGCCATACATGAGTAAGATAAGCTCATAAAAATTGGTTCTCTTATGAATTCCAAA